>DWPV01000455.1:0-28909 GCA_018251915.1 Urbanus proteus proteus | reverse complement strand
TTAACACGCCGGACCGCTAATCCGAGGGTCCTGGGTTCGATTCCCAGCGAGACGGAAATTTGAATGATGAGTTTAAAGTTTCGTTCTTGGTCTGAGTGTGTGTCCTTGTCTTGTGTGTTGTCCATGGCACCCACGACACAGGAAATCCTAGTGTGGGGCTATGAGTGTGATGCGATATTTATTTATATTTTATTTATTATGTAGTTCACAAAATATTCTTTCTTTTTTAACTATAAAGGTTCATTCTCTTGTGAACGCGTGAATTTATATTTATACTAGGTAATTCCACTGTATTTTCCCTTTATAATATACTCGTACCATAGTTATATAAAAATAACTATACAAAAGCACAGAACTCATTCACAATTTACACCTCCGATCGGAAATGAACCTCGGAGCTATTCAACATTCTGAATTCACAATTTCCTTTAAAATGATACAGTGTTGCTGAAAGCTGTTTCTATTATTGCAGGTGCTGGCGCAGTGTGCAGTATAATATGGTATGTCATAAATATCCAACCGAGTTCATTTATATTGTAGTTTCCTTGGAGCACAATTGAAAAATAAAATACCCGTCCATTCTACCCACTAATCAAATGTATTCCAGCTGCTCGGGTGAAGAATGGACTACGCTATTGTTGTGTAATCTTAGTAAATTGACTTTTAGAACAACAATTATGTAAGTGTACTGCAGTATTAATTATATAGTATTATGGAGCTGTTTGTAATTTCAAAATAACAATAACGTGTAATACGAGAAGACTATCCGTTTGCAATGGTTACGTTGATGTCCTGAAATGCTGACTTACGGGTTCGATCCCCGGTCAGGCAGACATTCCCTAATTTAGATTTAAGTTTTAGTCGCTATGACAGAAAAAAAGATATAATTTATTTATACTTAATTATACCCTAGGTGATGTAGGTCTACATACACCTAATGCGATTAAATTATAATGTCTTAGAGTTAAAACAAGGCTATAAATTTAAAAAGGCAGTTATTTTGAAATAACAAACATTTGAAAAATATAAATACTTAGATTAGTTTCCGGAACACAAAGTCATTGATGCTATTAGTTTTGTTTCCGCGAACGAATTTTCAGTTGCATAGAAGGTAATTAAGCCGAGTCCTATGGGATTAGGGTCATAAATACTACCTTAGAACTGCTTGTACTGGACTGCAGCCAGGCCATTAGTACTGATAGTGGTCCTTTGTTACCATAGACGAAGTGACCAAATAGACTCCTAATGTAAGATATATTTTCAGTAACACATGCATATGTCAGATAGATAGGCAGTATTCAGTTTATTCCAGTTCTAACTCAGATCGGAGATCATTTGATTACTGTTATTAGCTAAAATTACTTGAGCGGTGATAATGATCACATAATTACAGCCTATAGATATCTAGATCATATGTAAATACAGATATGAGTAAAAAATAGACATTACTTGGAAAAAAACAGACGTTTAATCGGTGTATTTATTTTAATTCAATAAAAGTATACCAATTAATCAAAAGGCAATTTACAAATGGCGCGCTTTTGTTCAATCAACGTTATCGGTATGAAAATGTAGAACTCTATAACATTTAGATGTAAACTATGTATATTTAAAATTATAAGTTATTACATAAAATTGATTGCTTTTAGCAAGACTGATTAAAAATATTGCCTTTTTATAGGCCATTGAGTTTTCCATATCATCAAGCTTTCGAGGCCAAGGTTTTATTTTTATACAAGGTCGAGTCATATTATAAAATCATTTTTTTAGATACACGTGTTCTGATAGGATCCATTTTAATACTAATCTTTATGCCCTTCATTTCGGTATGGACGTTATGTTTATATTAGAACCTCTTTATTATGATTTGAATGGTTAATGAATGAATACAATTTAATAACTGTTCAAAAGCTTAAGCTTATGCTTTTGATAAATGATTAAATTGTATTCATTCACAACGAACGAAAGCTACATTTTGATATTTATTATTTTGTTTACACTTTGATGTTTTTATAATATTTAAATGTTATAAAATTAATAATGATTATTTTAAACGTAATTATTCATTAGTCTGTCTTCAACTTTTCTTACGTTTGCGGACATCCCTGGAGCGTACTCCACTATGCTCCAATGCATGCTCGCATGCGTATATTTACTAAATTACAATGACATTAATATGCGCATTGCGCATACATTCACCTGTTACGCTCAATAGTTTTCTAATAATATTTTATTTAAGTGATAATATGACGTGTTATATGTTGACGTAACATAATTTTAGTAAGTCTTTGTTTCAGATGCGTTCCCTAAGATCAGCAACATAATTGGTAACAGTAGTCTCTCATATCAAACAATGACTGTAAGGTGGTCGGAACGTTAGACATTAGATCAATGGAGTTGGTTTGATGGGAGACCCATGGAGACGCGCGTCCAGATGAGTCAGTCTCTGTCGAGCAAACACAGACCTGAAGCTTACAGAAGCTGTTCTCAATCTCTGCCGCTTGATATCTTGTAAGTATTGGTTTTGATAAACTTATTTTAATCATAAAAGTGTTTTAAGGGTGGAAGAATCCTTTGTGGTTCTACTTTGGCGACGTCATCGACACACATATATCTGCTTTATAAAAGCAGTGTTAAGCACTGTTGTGTTCTCGTTTGAAGGGTATGGTAAGGGAGACATACTTATCCGAGGCGTTCCACCTCAGTCTTCAGGTGTAGCAACGCATCTGTGGTGAACCCCAAGTAGGACTCTGATCTTACCTGGGCTTGATGACAGATGTCCATGGGCATCAGTGGCCACTTACCATCAGGTGGACTGCATGCCCGTTTGCTACATCGATTGAAAAAAATATATAAAATACGTAGTGGAAAACGCAGAGATATCAGGTGAAGTTGAATGTAGTACAATCATATTTAGACACCTGAAACCGTTGAGTTTGTCCCAACAAGTTTCTTCAATTTAGAGTACCCACTGAAAGTTTCCGGTTCAATATTCAGGCTAAGTTATTCAGTTTACAGAAGTTTCTCTACATACTTCGCTTGAGAGATTTAGTGGCAAGAATTATTTAGATATGTATATCTAGTACATATATCTGTCTTTTGAGAATTTGGCAGTCGTCTTCGTGCAGAAATAAAATTATGAAGTGTAGTTTGCTTATTTTTGCAACGTCAGTGAAGAAACTTGTGCAATTTCTGATAGTTAAGAACACTAATCAGTAAGTAAAACGACCAAATCGTGAAAACAAAACGTTACACGATCTATTACTAAGACGGAAGACCTCTCAAGTTCCCAGAGACATTAATTAGCTATATAGCCACGACGACAAAGGATGCCGCTTAAACGTGAATTGGCCCTTTGTTGTATGGTGTCCCTAATTGTACTTGTACAACGATTATTTGGTACATTAACGCTTGTGCGGTTTTGTCGTCCCCAACTTTTGCTTTCAATTTGGCCCGTAAAAACTTTCAAAGTTCAACGTGAGGGAAAATTAGCAACGTGTGGCTTTGAGCGTAACGTTCCGGTGGCTTTATGTACGTGAAGGAAAAATCGATTTATAAGTACTGTAATTGGGTAAATAGTTTAAGATAGAAACAATACAGCGAGGTAATGCTGCCAGTGTCTTGGGTACACTTCCGCGGTGCAGCGATCTAGCTCATTTATTTTATTTATAGATTTAGTTTATTATTAATATATTTTTACTTAGTTTATAGTCACTTATATTATAATGTAATTTTATATAACATATGTAAATTAAATAAATAAATTCCTAGATAGAAACTGAGTTCAATATAGAAATGCATCGACATCAATAACTACGCTTAGATTGAGGAACAGTCTAATATTTGACTCATTCAGCATTCGTTCAGCATTCGATTAACCGAACTTTGTATTTTATAGCCGCAGTGTTTGCATTAATTTAACAAATCATTTTTGTTGACTTCTTGCGTATACTTTGCGAAGTTCTTACCTTTGCACTTCGACTGCGTTAGCACAAGTCCCGTATCCATTGCTTTAACATAACAAAGTTCAGCGTAGGTGTAGGTAATCTTGTTTGGAAACTATGATAAGAAAAAAATATCCTAATTCAGTTCTCAGCTAGCAAAACAATATTGTAGCTGTGACCGACTTTGGATTATTTCAGGTTAACTTCATTCCTATTACGGATTAATAATTAACTATGACTACTACAAATTAGTTGAACTGTATATTTATTTACAACAATAGCATAAAAATAAATAGTCATGTAACTTATTAATGATTTAAGGCTATCGTAGCGTAGTAGTAGCGTAGCGTAGTAGCGTAGTAGTAGCGTAGCGTAGTAGCGTAGCAGTACCGTAGCGTAGTAGCGCAGTAGTAGCGTAGTATTCAGCGTAGTCGATTAACAAGTTGTGTTTGTTTAGATGGTTGCCGCGCTCCTCGTTCAGGCCAGCAGAAGGCGAGCTGGCGGACTGCGTGCTGGTGGTGGGGGTGTCGCGGCCCAAGCTCGCCGCGGCCCTGCTCTCCGTCACGCTGCTATCGCTCTTCCTCACCTTCCACGTGCTCTATGACAGCGCGCTGTACAGCATCCAGGTGACATCACGTCATACAACCTAGAAGTTTTTTTAGATTGTAGCTGCGCTCCCCGTTCAGGCCAGCAGAAGGCGAGCTGTATGATAGCGCGTTGTATAGCGTCCATGTGACGTCATCGCGTTATGCGAGTTTAGGATGCTTAGTATCTATTCATGTAGACGTAGAATCACACTTGCGTTGCGTTGTGGTTTCGGTTTTGTTATTACAAAAATCTATTTAACGACCTATGAGACGCGGCTTCACAAGTAGTCGCTTTGTGGTTACGATGTGGTCAGTATCGTCTATGAACTTAATTCGAAGGGCTAAATGTGGTCTGCGTAAATGAAATTTAATATAAATAATTGCGGTGTCGTTGAGGTATGGTCGTGGTTAATTGTAATTAAGCACTTATTTATTGTTGTACTCATTATCTGTATCATTGGACAAAATTAAGTTTCTCTGAAATCTAATATTTTCCAGTTAAAAATTGTAAATTATTTTTAGTAAAAACCTAGTTTTTAGTAAATACCTTATTTTAGTAGGTATTAACCGATATTTAAAAATATGTAAAATTGGTTTTCAAAGTATTTCACTATGTAATTAAATTGTGTCAATTAGTAGTTTATACTCGCTACACTTACTAGAAACGTAATATATGATTGAACGCTTATAGATTTCCTCCAGGGAACAATCAGGGATTACGCGTAATTATTAAATTAATTATCAAGAACAGATCTGAAAGGTCAACATTACGCGTATAAATTTCCACTGCGCAATAATCTTGTGTACCTATTACTCGTAAATTGGATTCGGTGAATATTATAAATAGAATTATGAACATTTATTTATGATAAGTTATTTATAATATTATTGTAATATCGTTTTTAAGACATGATCTGTTTTGATTAATTTCACTCTGGGATTGTTTGTTTTTGAGCAAATCAGTTAAATTACGTATAAGATTAGTTCATAATATGGACGAAGATGTTTTTTAATACATGGTTGAATATTTTGACATAGACCACGTGTGGAAAGTTACCCAATAGGATTTAAAAAGTTATACCAGACTACTTTAATAAACTTATTTGGTAACCTACAATATCTTTCACATAAAGTCTAATGAAAATATAAATTTTAATATTTTAAGGATTAATATTAAGAGATATTAATGCCTAATAATTCACTACGTTAAACGAGGTAAGCACTCATTCAACTTCATTTCCATTTTAAGATCAGTTTTATAGACAATTTAAATACTCGTATAATCAATTATTTTGTAAGTATCTATTAAAATCTTTTAAATTACCTCTGTTATCTTGTTATCCTCAGCTTTCATAGCTAAGTAATCTGTTAACTAAGGTTATAATTCTTAATTTAAGTCCGTTATTCGAAATCAACGTTAATCTAAATAAACGAAGGCTTAATCCTGAATATTTTATGCTACTTAAATTCGTATCAAAATTTTTGTTACATTTCCATTTTGTTTGTAAAGTTAAATAATACTGGCATAAAATATTTTTTGAATAATTACGGTGGCAATTTGTGAAGCGCCAACTCATACGATACATTCTCTAATTTACATGATTATGAATGAATGATGTGCTTTATGAATATGTAATGGGGATCTACCTAACAAGTTTGCTCTGTACCTACCAATTATATCAGATTATACGAACGTACGAGGTTCCATGTTTACCGGTAGGTACCTACGTTACCTAGCTAAGATACGTTAAGATACATATGTATATATAGGTACGTTAAAAAGTCATGTGATACATTAATAGTTTCACTGTACGAGTAGCGACTTTAATACGTTTGACTAGTTGTTTTAGTTAATTTTTTATCGAAAAAGTTGCCTTACCACATTTCCAGTAAATGTGTGAGGTACAAATTCACAAATCCTGGTTAATTGCGATTACTTAGCTTGGGCTCGTCCTGGTAATTATGTTTGGTTCGAAGAAAGATCTATATAAGATATAATTTATCTAATTATAATCACACCCTCGCAGATTTCGCGACAGTGGAATTTACATTAAGGAATGATTGTTTTTGTAATTTTCTTGTATTGTATAACTTTGGCGTCATAATCGGATCAGTGATGAAGAATTTTTTTTTTATTGATAAGATTTGTTCAATTTGAAAAGTCCACGAACTGCAAAAAGTTATGAGAAGACCCGTGAGTGGTCACCCGCTACACTTGACTAACACTTCTAACATTAATGTGAGTTTGAAGTTGTGTCTTGCTCTGATCATACGGAAATCACCACTTTACTCGGATATTTCACTCTTACTCAATAATTCTGTAATTTTCTCATTCGCTGTGTCGACTAGAGCCTTAGTTTCCGTTAGAATAAGGGTGCGTGCTGAGGCGTGCCGGCCAAGCCCACGGCTGGGATAGCGTATCGGACGACCTCTAATCGTAATTAATGTTCTTCGCCGGAACTCCTCAGATAACATCGACATGTACTGCCCTACATCCTGTATCATCCACGCCAATGTGGGCTTTACGCGAACATGTTTAGTAACCACATTTGCGTGAACCCACACGCCCATAAATTAACATATGGACCATTGTACCTCTCTTTATGATGCCCTTTTTGCTTAAATTCATTATTTTGGACTAGCTGCCGCCCGAGACTCTACTTGTATCATGTTGGACCATAATAACTTCTGATTGTGTAAGCTGATTGTGAAAAAATACTTTTTGGTAAATTGTATATAACTTATTTTGGTAAATAAAAAATTTAAATATGTTAAAGGTGGTAGAACCCACGTGGTTCGATTCCGGCGGCAGCACCGCCACACCTATTTCTACCAAATAACAGCAATGTTAAGCACTGATTTCTTTTGGCTTGAACGGTGTGTTAAGGGAGACATATTATTTGAGGTGTTTCAACTTAGTTCTTAGGGGTAATAACGCATTTGCGACTAACCTTATGGACTTTGTTCTTATTTGGGGTTGATTAGAAATGTCCATGGGCGGCAGAGGCCACTTACTATCCAGTGCACTGCATGCTATAGAACCCTTATCCTTCGAACCAGAACACAGCAGCGCTGAACAATGCCGTTATAAGGCAGATATAGGTGTGGTGGCAGTGCCGCCGGAGTGGAACCACAAATACCATCTTATGTATTTTTTTTAAAATACGAGCATGCGGTCCATCTGGTAGTAAGTTGTGACTACCGTCTGTGAACTTCAATAATCCCTTCCATATGCAATTCTATCTGAAGCTAATCATAGTTGCGTTGACACTCCTGAGGATTAGGAGGATCGTCTCAAATATATGTACATGGTTTATCAGACACCCACAATATTAGGAATAAATATGTAATTTTTGATAATGTTGAGGCAAGCAGCATAAATAAATATAGAAGCGATACCTTTATGCTTTCACGTCATATATTCCTTACGCATATGAGCCTGTCACGCACACATCAGTCAAAAATAAGTTATTTACAAGTGTCGTATGTTCCGGGTGGAATTTAAGCGTATATCCTTGGATCTAAATTGGGTCAATGCGGTTTTGATATAGGGATATACATTATTACGAATATAATATAGAAGATTGCACATTTACCCTAGGATTGTCTTCTGTGTCATGGTGTCATAGACACACAAAGACAACTACACAAATATCCAGACTTAGAAAAGCAATCTAAATTCATCATTCAGATATCTGTATGTCCGGGGAAGGAATCCGAAACCCATTGCGTAACAGACCGGTACTTGTTCATTTAATGGTATAAAAAACACTCTGGTTATTTTATTGTAATATTTAGCAATAACATAGCAATAACAACGAGTATATCGGTATCTAGATAGAGATTTAACGCCGAGAACAGTGTTATTTATGTGGCATACCATTTGTCTGAAGATTTAATTTCTTCATTAAAGTAAAGGCGCATCGTCATTACCAACTTTAATTTAGTTGCTCCGAATAGTCCTAGTTTCTAGTTCTAGGTTACTCGGCTAAAATTGTACTACGTGTTTAATTTAGGCGTGTGGGTTAAATAATTAATTACAGTTGAGTAACTACGGAGGGAGTGTATGGAAATAGACGTAATGAGGATCGTAATATGAGCGTATAATTATTATTTCAGGATATTCCAGCCTATATCCGCATTATCGGATTACTCTGTTCAAATATTGGTAGATAATTATTTTCGTGTAATATAGTCTGTACGTATGTATTTGGTCTCTCATTTAAATGTCCAATGTTTAAATCAGGTGTGCGGGATTTTGCACTGAGTTTTTACCGATTTTTGAATGACAGATTTTTCCAAGTAGAGTGTAAGACGGTTCCTAATAAAATGGTTTTTTAAAAATGTAAGAGGTTCCCTAATCTAAATATAGGTACATAGCAATGTACTATATCCGTTTATTATTATTATATTCTTCTTGTTTTAAAAGAGATCCGTATCCAGCAATGGGTCGATGATTTAATTAGTACATTTGTATATTAATAGGTATACGTAGTGAATTAGCGACTATTCAATATTAAATGATTTTAACACTCATAGCGTGAAAAATTTAAGTTTTTGGTATCAAGGGCATACAAACCAATTACACTAACGAAATCTTCAACATTTATTTAGAGGTAATTATAAGACTTATAAAAATGCCTTTATTATTGTAATAAAATAGCTGAAATATGCCGCCCCCCGACCAGATGGACTAATGACCTGAAGAAGACAGCGGGAAACCGCTGGATTCAGAAGGCACAGGACCGGTTGTAATGGCGTCAATTAGGGGAGACCTATTTCCAGCAGTGGACCCCAAAAGGCTGGTGGATAGATGGAACTAAAATATTAATCTTAAATAGTTCGTTCTCTTTTGTGAAGTAAATACGTTAACTTCAGCATTGGCTATTTATTAGAAAATATCGTGCTAGTACGAGTCCGTGTGGGCAATAAAGAACGTTGTACTTACTGATAAACTATTACGGAAAGTATTATAAGATTACAAAACGAGTTATTTAACCTAAAAATTACGGCTTTGAAGATTTTATAACGACACACTTTATTAAAAACGAAAAACTATAATTATTTTGAGTTAACAATTTATTAACTTGCATTAATTTAACATAAGTTGATAAGTATCACGCAGTTAAATATTTAATGGCAGTATTTTTCTTGAACACTGTTTCTTCAACTTATTTTTTTATTGTTTTTTAAATGCCTTGTTGTGCGGGTCTATATGTTTATTTCTTATATTAGTTGATGTAAATATAAAATAAGTATATCAAGATAGAAATCCTCTTCATATTACAGCCACTTCTTTTATGAATTTGTATGTTAAATTAACATTCCCTGAAACATATCGCGGGAGAGTTGCTTCCGCGATATACCGAACTCTTGTACCAGCAAATTGAAGTCGATATAAGTAATCTGAAGCAATATATTGCTTCCGAGTTGCGAGGAAAATTGTAATTTGTTTGTAAATATATGTGCTCTTTATCTGTTTTACTGGCTTGAGATTACATTTTGTAACATGTTCTGTATAGCAGGTTTTGATAATATGAGAGCAACAGTTAAGTTTCTTATCGGATTTTTAGTAGAGGTCTTTTTTGATCCGTATATTCAATTATACTTATTGTGATGTAAATCTATTAACAAAGTAATGATACTTCACTTTTCTTAAACTAAGTGCTCCATAGGTCTATAAAAATGAAGTACTTGTATCACTTCTTTACGTCAAATTTCATATACATACTCATAATAATCAAGAAAGATTATTGATATTGATATAAGATTTGAGATATATGCTAAATACAATTTACTAAACGCCACGTATTCTATTTGTATCTTCTTTACAACTGCTTTTATAGGTAACTATATTTGTCGGAAATGCGATCAAAATACGATCAACGGATCTAGTTAAAATGTAAGAAAATTCTGAAAATCCCGGATACATGAACGACAAAGAAGCACGACAATTTTATGAATAATGCAACATCGACTGCATTGGAAGGAAAGGCGCTCTACAAGAATCGCAAAGACTAACTCCTCGTAACTTTGTTCTTCTAAAACTCCTTGTAACTATTTAACCTACTTAAGTAGCCCATTCGGTGTACTCTTCATTTTGCCACAAACTTCATTGGGATCTACAATTGCTTTATCAACATACCAATAAGATTCGGTGTGCAACAAACCATTTCATTCAATTTGTTCGTTTTCTGTGAAATAAAATATAGGTAGTAAGTAAGATGTAAAAATTTTAAGGGCACGAATTCGTACCCCTATACAGATATAAAATATTGAAATTGGAGAGTAGGCAAATCAGACAATGGTTTTAGAATTTTAAATATACTAGCCTTTGCCCGCGGCTTTGTACGCCTTAAATTACACATAAACCCTTGAATCACTTTCCATTAAAAAACCGCATTAAAATCCGTTGCGCACTTTTAAATATCTAAGCATACATAGGGACAGACAGCGGAAACCGACTTTGTTTTATACTATGCACTGATATAGCAAAAGCAATGAAATTAAATACACACGTAAATAACCATGTAACACAATGTTTAATGTATGTTTTACAAATAAATGACAACTGTACTCAGTATATTGTAATAAGCGGAATTATCTGAAGTAGCTACCAAGAAAATAAATTAACTTTAGCGTCTGTCTATTGATTCAGTTATAGACCTAAAAAGTTTACAAAACTATACCAAAACGTATTGATCATCGTGAAAGTACCCCTGAGTTGGAACCTACACCACTTGCTTAGGAACTTAAAAATAATTTCACTGGTCTATCGTTGCTATGTCAGTTATTATTACGTGCAGGTGGAGCAGTAATGATTTGGTTTGGATTGATGCCCATTGCCAAATTGCGGCAAAAGAGCGATGGCTGTGCGGTCGCAGTGGTTCAATGAAACATGTTGAACAGAGCCGTTTCCTAGTTAGATGTTACAAAATATAAAGTGGAATTCACACGTAAATTACACTTAATAATGTCGGTAGTTCTCTTCAAAGTTCGACTCTAGAGGGATTACCGCGACAACTTTTTCTGCCTTATAACAACAGTGTTTAATGCTGTTATGAGATAATAGAGTTACACTCATACAAGTTATTTCAATTAGGCCTTGCAGGTAGTAATGTATATGTGGCCGATCACATATAAGACTAATATTTATTTGGGCTTAATGCCGTCCAGGAAGCTTGCAACTCAGTATCAGATGAACTGTACCTAGGCACATTCATTACATCTGTATTAATCAAACATATGAAGCGTGCTTCGCCCCTAGGTCATGTACGTTGTGACTGATATACAAAAGTTAAGCAACGTCTAATGCATCGACTGATAGGTATACGAGCGATCACTTTATGGTAAATTTCACACATTTGGCACACTTCCGTATTTCAGAGAATACTTCTAGTTGTTGTTGTCTTTAAATCAACCTCGTTTATACTCGTGTTTACATCACAATATATGTTTGGTCAATTCAATGTCTGTAAATGAAATCGGGACTCTTACCTAGTTTATTTTATTTTTTTATGATCGAAGTAGCATACGAGCATGCAGCCCACCTGATAGTAAGTGGCAACTGCCGCCCATGGACATCTGTAATCAACCCCATATAAGATCAAGATCCTGAGGTTGACCACAGTGTAGCTGAGACTGAGCTGAGACTGACCACTGAGCTGGAACGCTTCGGATATGTATAACTCCCTAACCATACCCTTCAGACCAGAACACAACAGTGCTTTACACTGCTGTAATAAGGCAGAAATAGGTGTGGCGGTGGTGCCGCCGGAGTCGAACTACATAGAGTTTAGACCACCTTTGAGTAGTGTGGTCTCTTGAGTGTTGTGGTGGTAACTGTCTCAATCATTTGTAGGGAAAGAGACGTAAACAGAGCTAAAGCCAAACATTTCACAACTCTTAATTAATTGACAGCTCTCAATTTAAAGAGCGAGTAATATATTTGTTTGACATGCAGAGTATCAATTACTTCAATGGTTCCATGAAACATGTTCGAACGAGGGACCGCGGGAAGAGCTTCAAATTAATGGCATTTCAATAGGGCCATTAATTAATCAATCGCATAGTGATATATTAAACAATGCTTTTATATTTCAGTTACATTTATTCGTACTTGTATAAATTGAATTCCATTTTAGAACAATATAATTTTCGTTCAATTCCATTTGTATACCTAAATGTAAACATAAAACTGTATTTTCAATTAAATTTGAAAATAAAGCTTTAGTATTTAATGTACAACGTATAAATGTACTTATACATTTAAAGTACAACGATCGCTATAGGTATTGGTGGTGGTTTGTTTGAAAATGTATAGTTTCATTTTACATCGACCAAATTCTGCCATCAAAATCAACAGAGAAGATTATACTGACCATATTGCAACTATAAGCGACACAAAAAATCACAACAGGCTTACTATGAAATAGTGAGCCTCAATACATAGCTAAAATTTGCATCAAATTGTGTTGTGTTCAAACTTTGAGAACACCTACAAGTAACATTAATGAGGTGTGGAAAGCGTTAGTTCCTTGCTATAACTATATGTTATCGACTGTAAAATTACTTTACTGTCAATATGAGTCACAAAAATTAATAAGCGTTCATTTTTAGTGTTAATAACATCAAATTACCGCAAAGTAAGTAATTAATAAATTATTAACTTGTCACTAAGGAATTAAATGTCAACACAATTCCGTAGATTAAATATTACGTAAACGTTACATCATTAGTAATTATAATCTTGTGTAACTAAGTTTCATAAACATGCTTTCGGACACATATATCAATGTTAGTTTCGTTGTCTGGAGATTTGAAAGTTCATAAGTTTATTTCCACAGGCGGCTAGCATGGCGTCGGCTGCCAGCGAAGGTCGTAAGATCTTGAGCCAGGACATCAGCAGTCGGACAATAAACCACCCTATGGCTTTGAGGAAAAGGCTGAAACCCCTCCGCACGCCGCGACCCGCTCGCAGACTCCCTCAGGTATAAACTTCTTGACACATATATTTGGCTCTGACATCGGTATTACCGCGAATATGCAACTGTACAACTGATACACAACTTTACAATGTTCCGAATGCATTAATTTTATGTATTTGTACACGTATTTTGTGAATGAAGTTAAGGTTGATATTTTAATTGGTTTTATGAATATAAGTAGCTTATTAATATATCAGTAAAATATAAGTGGAATATCAATATAGCTGCTTATGTTATTTTTTGAAAAATGCACAATATACCTATATTGAGGGATTTAATGTAGCCTCTAAAGAGTTCCATCATCCATCTTCTGGTTCCATCATTAGACCAGATATAAGAATTGTAACTACGTAGTCCAGTTATTGTAGTTACATATTTACAAAACAAATAAATTCATATACAAAATTTAATTTCAAGGCGACAATTAGAAGTAGGTTAAAATTGACTTCTAAGATTTGATTACCTACATTGTCAGCTACAAGTCAAGGAATATAAAGCGTGTAGTAACTGCACTTAAGGCTATTAAAACATCTAATTCACATACACTTTTGTTAGCTACAATTCGTTTAGAGTGTGTAAACGTCAAGGTGTCTCTAAGCATGCAGCCTCAGGCACGCAGACGGAGACCACCTTCAGCCCAGCATTATACGAGTACATTTAAGATGTTTTCACACGTTTCTCTAAATTTTGGGACAAGAAAGTCACATCACATCACGTTTTTTTTCTTTTCTTTAACTATGATAGTTATAAAGGACAAATAAATTTTGATTTATAACAAGATGTTATTAAATGATGAGTTGATCGCTAGGTATATTATTTAAAGTTGTTACTGCCATAAATATGTAGGCGAGGAATCATATTGAAGAGCGGATGAAAAAAATAAAAATTATGATGGTACAGCTCATGTAATCTCTGTTCCTTATAGCATCACAACCTATTTTTACCATTTAATTATGTCAAACACAAAAGCATAAAAGCTTCCGCTACAAGTACTTAAGTGCAATTATAACAATGCTATTTAAAAATAATACAAATGGAAACAGAAATAGGTGTGGAGGTGGCTCTCTCGAGTTTCGAAGAGTTCTACGTTGCAATCTAAAGTTGTGAAGTCAAATACAAATATTTTAAAAATATTCTGTCAAAATCGCTAACGTACTTGACCTGTTTGAGAAACGAGAACCCACGAGAATGGATCGGTCGTTCCGTTATTCATGTGATACAGATGAACGGTGACACGTGAAAGAAGTGTGTGGCTTCAGCATACAAATACAACAAAATATGCGAACAATTTCGAAAATATCTTTTCGAGGTTTTAAACTGAAGGTGGGGTTAGGTTTAAGAATAATTCAATAAGACATTATTTTTGGCGACGTTAATGCTTTGAGACATAACATAATTATTATTTCTATTATATGTATATTTAGCATTCAATGCAGCAGTGATCACATAGTATCACACTATACACATACAGATAATTATATCGTTTACGATGCCTATTACTTGTATTTCTATATTTTCCGTTATCCAAAATTTGAAATATGTAGCGAACTATACTTGCCACTGCCTTCCATAGATAATTTTCAGTAATGAACTATGAGACTAGAATCTTATCTGACCACAAAAAAGTTTATATATCTATAGTTGGCACACTTCTGATAAGCTAACACTGCTGTTAACATACGGGTATGACAATGATGCCTTCGGAGTAGTCCACAGTCCATAGAGGATTATACTGCCTTCAAAATTAAAATTCTGTTTGAATGTCACTAGTTCGGTTCGTCGCATTCTCCGAGCTATTTTTTTAGGCTACCGTGAATCCAAAAAAGGATGCTGAACTGACTAGTACTTTTATTTGTTGAACTAAAAAATTGAATGCACACGGCCTTTGGTGACATAAAATTTCTCTTTTTCATACCTAGATGCCTAGTTCGTTTCAGTGAAGGTAATATAATATTTTGGATTATGTATCTACATATAACAGCCAAAATACTCATATAATCTGCGTAATAATCTTCATATGTATGTATACCTCGGTACACAAGGTGTGCGCTGCCATTCACAGATTGGCACTTATGAACAGGCTTTAGTGAGAAGGAAATTATTTAATTAATATTTGTTTCATATTTACTTATAACAAACAAACCGTTTTAAACCGTAAAAGTAATACTATCTTTAACTGTAATTATTTCCTAGGCTTTAATAGTTGGCGTCCGGAAATGCGGAACTCGCGCTCTTCTCGAGATGCTGTACCTTCATCCGATGGTGCAGAAGGCTTCCGGAGAGGTTCACTTTTTCGACCGCGATGAGAACTACGCTCTAGGCCTCGAGTGGTATCGGAGTAAAATGCCACTTTCCTTCAAGGGACAAATAACTATAGAGAAGAGTCCTAGTTACTTTGTCACGCCTGAGGTAAGAACATAATTAAGGAAATACTTTTATCATATCATCATACCATTGGAACTTACAATAAACAAGGAGAATTCAGTTGGTTGTAGATTTTGTCGCAATGTTTCCCTTCACCGACAAGCATGGATTAGGGTTCGAACCCATTTTTTATACTACTACTACTTGTCCTTTCATAAATGGGAGTAGGAATTAAGCGTGCAATTCATGATGGTAAATGGTCACTGCCACTCAAGGATTTAAATTTAGTTAAGGAAATACAGATAAGATGCTTCGTTGGCCAAAGATACGTTATTCCTCTCGTAATTTGGAACTCCGCGTATAAGTATGTCTCCCTTATCACATAAACCACTTATTTGTCAAGGTACCAGAACGCGTCCGCGCAATGAATTCATCAGTGCGTTTGCTCCTGATCGTCCGGGAGCCTGTCACCCGCGCCATATCGGACTACACGCAACTACGTAGCCGCGCGACTCCGTCCGCGCCGGCCATCGCCCAGACCGGCCACCCGCCATCAGACGCTACTAAGCCCTTCGAACATCTAGCCATATCACCTGATGGGTCTATTAACATCGCTTATAGGTAAGCTGTACCCTGTGCATTTAATAGCACTAATTAATAACGTTGTATCGCCCAAACAGGTTTGTCCGCAGCATGATATTTTACACGAATTTCTGAAATGACGTTAGTGAGCACTAAAATAGATTTTTGAAATTCAGTTAAAATTTTTGAAGAATTTTGCTTTCAAGTTTTTTTTTTCAATTATTTATCTTTTATTTTGCTTTATCCAATTAAAGTGTTGGTCCAAAACAAACATTTAGATTCATCATCTAGATATTTGCCTGACCGTGAATCGATCGCGGGTCACTTTAAGCGATATGAGTTCATCGATCTCTACGATAGGATTTATAATAATTTAAAGCACATTCATTTAATAAAAAACTTTACATTAAAAATAAATAATTTGTAAATTAACTTTTAGTCACTATGGACAAATAGTAGCATTTAGCTGAAGATGATATTTTGTTCTCAGGCCAATAGCTATATCACTGTACCATGCGTACCTTCATCGCTGGCTCGAAGTGTTCCCGCGGGAACAAATCCTTGTGGTAAATGGAGATCAACTCATTGAGGATCCCGTGCCGCAGCTGCGTCGGATCGAGAAATTTCTTGGACTGGAGCATAAAATTGGTAAATCATTATTATTCAACATTTTTCATCATTTTTGGGAACTGTAAAACATACTGATTTCCTCATTCCTTTTCATTTCATTAACTAATAATTATCAGTGTTGACGATATTGCTTAAAAATACAGACATGACTTCCAAATATAATAACGAACTTTCTGTATAATATAGATGATTTAAGAAATACCGAAATTTATGACAACAACGTTTATTAAAAAACGATATCTTATATTTTAAATTTATCGTCATATGCGGTAAAATTTGTGAAATCTGTGTCCACAAATTTATCAATACTGTTGACTTTAAAAAGAAATATAATCTGTAATTGCTTCACCCAGTTGCGGTGAAAATTCCTAATTAGATCCGGTATACAGAATTTAAAATTAAATAAACCACACACAAGTAGTACTCATGTAAGGTTCTTGTCCCGGGCCCCTTGACCTAATTACCGTACCCTTGTTCCTTAGGAAGGAAGAACTTCTACTTCAACGAGACAAAAGGTTTCTACTGTTTACGCAACGACACCACCGACAAATGTCTGCGAGAGACAAAGGGACGTAAACACCCTAGAGTGGACCCGGCAGTTGTCACGAAGCTGCGTAAGTTCTTCGTGCAACACAACCAGAGGTTTTACGACCTGGTCGGGGAAGACCTCGGCTGGCCCGAGGACTGAACACATCCGTCAATATACGATTAGCACCACATCGTTGTGATCCAATACATATCAATGTAAACATACATATCTTAAACATATCACTAGTCGATAAGTTTTTTAAAAAAATGTTTATGTATACATCTAGCTATTTTAGGGTAAGGCACCTGAGAAAAGATTTGATTATTTATTTATTTATTTACTTATAGTTACATTAATTATAATCTATCATAGGTAAATGTTTTGGAGTGATCATACGGAATTATTAAAGTTTAGCTACGTATTTTAGTGACGGCGTTGGTTTATTTCTAATTATTATCGTTAAGTGTATTAAATTCCTTTGAAAATCTATGGGCAGTGTTTAAGAATGGGAACAAAAGTAACAAATATAGAAAGTCGGGTGGTATTTTAGTTGGTAGTAGAATTTTTTTACGTGTTTTATACAGTCTACTAATAGAAATAATCTACAGGCACCTATCATGTACTGATTTAATGAACCGACCCACTGCAATCCTGAGCAATATATTTTTATATATAATTAAGTATTGTGTGCAACCTTATACAAAGTTGGTTAGATATACAGTAAATTTACCTATTTGTGATCATTTGGTTTTATATTGAATTATTTTATAGTCGTAAGCTAAGTAAATGTAATTGGAGTAATATTAATTCGACGAATGAATGTTGTATGTACATTTTCGCTTTTCCCTTTTAGATGTTGTCAAACGTGCCGTGTGTCTCGATGTTTATGTTAGTGAATGTGATTTTCCGATATCTTAGATAAAATATCTTATTGTCCAAATTCGAAAGTGGTGTTTGAAATTTTAAAGTTCGTAGCGTAATGATGTTGATATCTTCTTTAGATGATTATGAGCGATTAGGCTATTCCATACTAAATCTGTGTCTATGATATCTCTCTAAGTCTATTTCTCGATCTTTCTGAATCCTTATTGATGTGTGTGGTTCACGCTGTAGCATTCATTATTCACGCGGATAAAAGTTTATTATTTCGACTTAAATGAAAATCGACAAACATTCGACGCGGGTTTTAGAAGTATTTCTATTTAAGTGTAACGTCCAAGACTGAAGAGTTAGTTGAATAAGTCTAAGTAATACCTATTTAGCATAAAATGTCCATAGGTAATACGCGAGACGGAAGAGAACCTGAGACCCTCACAGAAGTTAGTAACGTAAGACCGAAGGCATTTTGGGACTCGGTAGTTGATAATTTGGTTGTAGACAATTTGCTTCTAAATCCAAATTTCAAAATCAACGAATATTTATATGTTTTATAATTCCAAATTTAAAATGGCATATAAATAAGCACACGCACGTGAAATATACGATATTGTATGTACTATTGTGATTAAAATCTACAGATTTAGTGATAGATTGTACCTACTTACGAATTGAGCGTACTCGCTATTTTTTGTAGACACGCATTATTGAAGTTACTCATAATTAATACATATATAGTTAAAAAAATCCATAAAATTAATGACGTCTGTTTTTTAATAATCGTCTAGTATAACATAAATAATAAACGTTGTTTATAAATATTTAATTATACATTATACATAAATCTTTAAAAAGTTACATGATATTTGATATCAAAGCCTACAAAATCGAGAACGTAAAGACAGTTTGATTATGTTAACGATTATTATCAGATTTATCTAAAAGTACTAGCAAACAGACATACCGTTATCTAAATATTATACTTGTAAGAACATGTAAAGAGTCCTATAGCAGTCCTCCTACCTAAGGTACACCACAGATATCTGAAAACGTGTTAAAATGTTCCATGCAATAATGTCTATCTTTATACATTTTTAAAAATGCTTTGAGGCAATAAGGACAAGGTACTATGATACAGCTGCCATAAATCAATACGGCAAGATAATATAGGTACACGTAAGTCGACTCTATCACGAAAAATAATTTAAGTAACTTCAATAATATGTGCCAAAACAAGAATATCAAACATATCTAAAATGATAATTACGGTTAAGTTTTTTTAAATATAAATTAGAATTCTAAATTAAGTTATATCTTTTTAATGTTAAGAATATGTCTTTATTTATTTAGATCTAATTCACTAGATGATAGATAATTTTAATCACTGTTAAATGTTGTGCACAGTCATAAGTAGTTATTATCTGATTAGGGCAATAATTTTTATAGTAAATTATTATTTACATATGTATAAAATCCGTAAATAATCTATATAATTTGTTATTATACTGTTTACTTCAATTATTTAAATTCTATTCATTACTAACGATGTATAATAATTGAATTAATTATCAACATATTTTCGATCTGTATAAATGTAAACACTATACTAAATTTATTTACTAAGTTAAAATTTATGCACTAATACAATTTTACAAAGTATTACTTAAATCTAACATTCCATTTATCTGTAAATATCTTCTGAAATTCCTTTTAATACCTAAGTTAATTGTACGTCTTCAATAAATTAATATGAAGTATAAAGTGTATCATTTATTTAAACCTCCCAATCCTGTCTTTGCAAAGTTAAAACGAGGTTCAACCAGAAAGGTACTAGTGTCACGTCTATTTCTAGCAGTTTAGAAGTAATTTTTCTTTTTCGAGGGAAAGGTATGGTTGCTGGCTTACTTTCATATGAGATGTGAGTTTTAGCCCTCAAGAGTAGCAACACATCCACTCGTATGATTGACGTTAGATAGAATTCCTATTCTATTTGAGTTACCTAATTATAAATATCTACACGTTAATTTGGTTTTTTAATCTTATACAAAATAATCTGTGATCATTAGAGAAAATAAGTACTCAAGGCACTGTTCTGTGGTAATAACCGATTACTTTTATTTGTTTGAATACGTACCGACACATAATAATGACTTACAATTCAACTAGAACAAGCACGAGTAAAGCATTCAAATTATTTAATTTATAATTAAGCAGACAAACGAAGAACGAACAGACGAAGTAATAAGGACAGAGAAAGACTTTTAAATAATAACTGACTTTAAAATAATTTTGATTTACCATTGAACATTGGTATATGTCGAATTATATAAACCGAATGTTACTAAGGTAACTCATAAGTAACGTTAGCGAACAAACAGGTGTAATCTATTAAAGATATGTATCTATAACAATGCAATGCTGTAGTAATAATAGACCTACAATATATACATACTTATAAATATTTATACATCTAAAAACAATTGCAACCAGATTGGCATTGCTACATGAAAGACAAATGTAATATACGTAATTTTAGATACATTCATAACATCACGAATAAAGTAAAATAAGCATAGTTGGATAGATTGTAAAGCAGATGGATATCGGAAATCATTTAGGAGACAAATCAATCTGATCCCGAGACGGCGCCATTACCACTGGCTGCATCAATCACGACGGCCCATAATCTTCACTCCGCATCAACGACGTAAGTAAATGGAGGTTACGACCTCTCAAATTGATCCACATAACACTTCAGGAAAACCCAGAGCACGTCACGTCACACAATGTAAATAGACTATTACATACACGCAACAAAATAAATTTCAGAAAATATTTTTATGACGGGACAGAATACTCGTACATCTTAAGCGACCATGCCTGGAAGCGACGCCGGAAATTCAAATGTAGGGTTCGCTTTCCTGTTTCCTGAGTATGACAAGGAGTTGCCTGGAGCCTGCAGGCACGAGTTATGACACACGTTTTTATCCTACATTCGCTCCTGGTTTTACCTCTGAAAATAGGATTCTAGTGCTTCACATAGCTCCAGGACAAAAGATCGCGGGGCAAATCTGGCAATGTGAATAGCGCCTTCCTCTCAAGTTTTTGTTTCGAAAATTTTGCTTCTAGAATTGTGTCACATGACTTTTACTAATTGGGGGGTTTTGAACTCTTTAATCCTACGAAAATGTAGCTTTACTATCTGCTAAGGATCGCCTTAAGGCATGGTTTTGTGCTTTAGATTTGTTATCCGATTGCGTCAAGAGGAGGGTATTGTTTTTCGAGCGTATGTATGTCCATTTTTTTGGCACGTCCTACAGCCCAAGGCTTGACGGATTTTAACATATGGGATGTCGCTGGATTCGTCTCAATCTTGGAGGTCTCATTACGACAATGACAAAGGATATATAATTTTTAAATATGGTATCTGAAAATTGAAATAAACAGGTAGAAGTCGGGTTTATTATTTTTTAGGTAGGTAATATCACTACTTCAAGAAGCAAATATTGTGAACTGTGGAACTAAAAAGAATCATGCAACACGGAATGAGAACTGAATTGGTTATGAGTGTTTATTGAAGTTTTGATTGAATTTCCATCACTATTTACGTTTTGTACCTACAACAAGAAGGAAATCGTTTAGAATTCGTATACAAGAATTTTCAAGTGCTCGCTAAGTCTTATGTTTTAGGAATGAAATTGAAATCCGCTAAATCGGCTTACGGTTGCTGTACTCTCAAGATTCATAGAGCTTTCAAATATATTTTACTGGAAGTTATAAATAGGTTAAATAATAGTACGTTACGATACGGATGACCTAAGTAGCCTATCATTGCACTGCGTGCAGGAAATTAAAGGTATGTTCTGTGCAGGATTATAAGCATAAAGATTAATCCAGTAATTAATATAAAGTTCTGGATTACTTAGGTTAAGTATTAATTAGAACATAATGGTTTTAAACCGGCCTAAGGATTAAATGAATACAAATACGCATATAATTTGCCGTTATTATATACAAAAACTTCGGGATAGGAAGTTATCGTGATAAAACTTTTTGAGATTTTACTAAAAAGGTCAATTTTTTTTAAATCCTACTTCTAGGCACAAGTGCTTTTTTTCTATTAATAGGTTATTTTCAGGGTCATAGTCAGCGACTTTTGGCTACTGTCTACTAGTAAGCCCATCTGCCTTACCGTATCGGATTAAGTATGAAAAAAGTATGCGTAGACCATACTCCATAACGCTGCTCAATCCCAATTGGCAAATAAGTATGATTTGCTGAAGATTGCTCAGACCCATGTCAGATGTTTTCATACTGCCCATAAGACCTCCGACAAGGAAGTGACCATCCAATGAACAAACGGCACGTATAAACGTACGAGTTACGAGTTGAATATAATCAGAAACTATTATATTATTCAAACGATACAGTTCTATTCAAAATGCCGAGCGGAGAGGACATTATGTCATTATGCAACACGGGGTGTCCGCATACAATATTCATCATCCCCCGCCTTCTAATGAGACAATGTATTCTAGGTTTACGTTTCTCTAACCAAATCTAAGTTATGAGCGAGCTAACGAATCGAGCGAAACGTTGTCATAGCTAAAAGCGGCTTTGACATATTTAACATTATTTAGGTAATAGATACTCTTGAGCAGAGTTTTGTGTTGTTTTATTATTAAACTCTTCATAAAATGAACACACATCCAAAGTTTTGTCGATATAATTATTCTAGTAGGAATCAATTTTAATCACAGAAACAAAAAGTGTTTGATAAACCATTAGTATTTCTGTCTATGAAAGACTAAGGCATTACGTAAGGTATATATAACATCCTTAACAGCCTTATAAATTAACTAGAACGTGTTTAGTAGCAAGAAATAGACATGCAGAGCGCGTAGTTCGCCCAGTATGTACCTATTAGTCAAATCGAATAATTTACTAGCGGTCTGAATCCCGCGATAAAGCGGCCTGTCTCCGCAGCGAACACGCCCGGGATTCAAGCCGCGTGCGACCGGGATTATTATGACATCCTTTGTTCTGCTGCGTTTGAATGTCCAATATTTACACGATTTTTATCGAGATTTTGCATGCAAATGTTCTTACGCGTTTTGTCTTTATCGAGCACGACAATATGCGTACCAATATATACAAATTCACCAGTTTATAGTTTGGGCAGTGTGTTTAAAAACAACTAAACAAAACTCGGCCTCTTAATTGGAAAGTCTGAGATTCGACACCAAGTCTCTGATTTCAAGTTATGTGCATATTAGAATTAGTACAACGAACTTTTATAGTGAAGGGAAACATCGTAAAAAAAAAACCTATAGGTATGCCTGTAAACTATGTGAAAAAAGTTCTTAATCTGAAGTGAAGTCTGTCTAGTCTACCCGCAGTTGGCCAACGTTATGTACTATGGGCTAAACCTCTCTGAATCTGAGAGAAGTCCAATATATTGCTGTGGGGCTTTATGGATTGAGCAAGTATTCAATCCATAATGCCCCATATGTAAAAATATAAATGTAAAATTGTATACAGAACAAACTACCTCTTCCTTTAACTCCGCGATTAAGCTACTTATAGCCCAAAATTATAACACCTTTCCAAAGGGTTACCTATTAGTAAAATGTGAATAATTTATTAGCGGCCTGAATCTCCCTGCAGATAAGGCGGGCGGCGAATTCAGGTCGCATCTCCGTCGGGATTATTATGACCCAAGTTGAGTGCGATGTCCTTTGTCCTCGCCGTGTTTGGTGCCGAATATTTACTCAATAATGATTCGATGCGGGATTTAAAATGCAATTATTCGTTTCAATATAACAGTTATGACGTAAATGTGTGATTAAGTTTAATATGACAATGAAATATTTATCGCCTGATTACTTTCTGCTTTTTAATACTAGCTTCTAAACTGCTTTAGTATTTTTATTTAATAAAAATAAATTCAGTGAGTTTATTTACGAGTATTAAATACGTTATTAATTTGGATAATATTATTGCAATATTTAGTAGTTGTTTTTTTTCTTCTTTGTGCGGTACACATTGTTCGTTGTAAATACTTACAATTCAAAGATACAATTTTAATAGTTGAACCATAGACATTTATATTTAACAGAAAATGTATTGAAAATATAGTTAGATAATTTAGTTTCATTGATTGTTTTTCTCATGGTTTCTTATTGATATAGATATATATTAGTTGGATATATTGGTTTCTTATTGGCTTACATAGAGGTAATATTTTTACAAAAACAGCTAACCTTAACCGCAATATCCGAACTACACTCAAATGTAGCGAGCATTGTTGCACGTTCCAAAATCGATATGTCATTAATTTTTCAAAGGCCGCTGGTTCCACAAAGAATTATTGAATTATCTATCAGACAGTACGGCTTTGGTTGTAACTGAGCCGTGGTTATCAAAATGTTAGCCTTACCCCGCGACTCTACTCGAAGTTTATATTGTAATTTAAGTCGTCTATAAAGTAGTTAAAAGCTTCACTATCGCTTAGAACAAAATAAAAGCGCTTAATTAAACTTTACGCGCCGTGCCTACTACTACTAATATTCTTTAAACCGCCTTACTACCTTCAAATATAGCAGCGAAAGCACTATACTACAAAAAAACGCTTTCTGTGTAGAAAGCGTTTTTGTGTGTACAAAGACCCACAGTAGGATCTTCTTCTGTGTCGTGGGTGCCATGGACACACACATACCTACACGAATACACAAACCCCCAGACCCAGAACAAAAATCTAAATTCATTATTTAGATGTCTGGCCGGGGATCGAACCCGGGATCCATCGCGGGTCAAACCAGTGAGGTAACCATTCCGCCACGCGGGTCGTCAAAGTCGACATTCTATAATATATTTTTGGAGTATTAACGTTTTCTAAAGTCCTTGTATCTTTTTGAATTAGATCGGAAGAGATAAAAAGACAAACAGACAAAGATTAGAAACATTGTTGTGTTTTCATTTAAACGAGTACTTAACACCGTATCATTTTAAATATTCCATTAATTTACACATTCGTTCTAAAGCTCCAGAGAATTAACAAAATTGAACTAGAAAATGTGGTTTCACTCAATGCTACCTACATATTTATTGACTCCGAAGATGCCTTTCTAATCCAATTGCCGTATACTTCTAGGTATAAAGAATATCTATGATTTTTTTATATGATAGAAGTAGCAAACGAACATAAAGTCCACCTGATGGTAAGTGGCTACTGCCGCCCGTGGACATCTGTAATCAACCCCAGATAAGATCATATTTCTACCTGACTAAGTTGAAAAGTCTCGGATAAATATCCCTCTAACCACAACCTTCTCACCAGAACATAACAGCTTATAAGGCTGACATAGGTGTGGCGGTGGTGCCGCCGGAGTCGAACAACAAATGGCTCCACCACTTTTAAATATTTTTATGCAATACTATTTCATTCAACTTTGTTTATAGAGCAAAGTGAGGTTCTACAATACGAGTCATTTCAACTTCGTCCTCTGGGAAAGCAGCTCATCCGTGGCCATATAAATATGAGTATGCAATCCGTTTGGTACTAATCTGTCACGATTACCCGTAGATATAATTTTATCTTTCCATCTTTTGATATCCATTGTTATCCTCTTTTTGGGTTATTTTACCAATGTTCCTGGCATGCGTGTCTGTGATCGCAGTAGGTACTGATGATACATAGGAAGAAGCTGCTGCCCACCTACTGGATTTTGTCTCTTAGTCGATTACTACGACATCCCGGGGAAGTGAGGGAACGGTTCTATTCAAAACCAATACAAAACAACACATCAACATCGGATATGATAGGATTCCTTCCAGGAACCCGGTGCCATAGTAACTCCGAAGTCGCGTTAAACAATGCATTTCAGTTATATCAGAGTTATATGGGGTATATCCAGGGTATCCATAGCTTCATCGTATTTCGTTCGTGTTCAGAATGGTGGGTTGCAGTAAAGTAGAATCGCGCAGAGAATTGTTGTTGGCCACATATCTTTTAAAATGTGTTCCTCGTTTTAACCCTTATTCTATTCATTTAAAAAGTATTTAAAATTATTATTTAATTTATTTCATAATTTAAGGGATTCAGATCGATAGAAAACAATTGATAAACTAATGCAGCTACCGCCTATTAGTAAAACATTCGCAAATCATAACTCAAACTCTCATTAATCATAATTATCGGTGAGCAAATAATGATTAGTAACAGACCGATTAGATTCAATCTACTGTTCCTTCGCGTGATGTGTCACGGGGCGTCACTCGGGGGAATGCAATGGCTAGACTTGGCTTGTTACACCTGCTTATAGCACTTTCTATAGACATAGCTTCACAGTAGGATTATCTCCTGTATCATGGGTGTCATTAACCCATACATCTTACTCAAATGTTTTTTTTCATTTCAATTTCATATTTTATTACAAACGGTTTTTAATGTTTTGAGTTATTTATCTTTCATATTCACAGAGTTAATGTGCAGAGTAATAAAATATGTCTGAGGCAGAACCTATTTAATATAACAGTTTTTAATAACCCTTACCCCACAATAGAATTCTCTGAGTCGAGGTTACCAATCTTGGATATAATTTATGCCATATTGAAATTTATTATAACGTGTGTATTCTGACCATAGATAGGTACACAAAAATATAAAATTACTTAACAAAAAAAAACGACTTACTAAAAGGTAACAAAAAGTAAAAAATAATTTTAATAAATTTAAATAAATGTTATTTTTGAACATGGTTCTGAAGTCCTTAAGTACCTACTCAATGTATCTTTTATCAGAATCGAATAAATTAAAAAATATACAAGACCATAGATAACTTTTCTTCTTTTGGAAAGTCGGCTGAAAAAAACAAAGATTCCAGCGATTCGATCTACGGTTAACACGTAGCAAGTTGAGCTTAATAAATTCTTACCATGGTAGTAAAAGTAAACACATACCTACACTAAATCTATTGTCCGGAGAATAAACAGTGATTAGTTCTCTAGTGCAGGGCGTGGCAGTATGATAGATGCACGAAATGCTTCTCTATTAACCGTCGTAGATTAAACATTCTACTGACCTAAACAAGACAAATTAATTAAGTAAGTCAGTGCTCTGTATATGAGTAACTGAATATATACATACGTGAAGTGAAATCTTCCCGTTTCTTTTTTCAATACTGCTTGCAGGAAAAGTATTACACTAAGCATACGTAAAAGTTCATGCAGTGAAGATTACTGTAAAATATTTTGATGTATTTAATAAATGACGATAATATTTGTATTATTGAATTAAACAGAAAAAATATCTTATTATTCATATTAATTACAACCATACTGACAATGTAACACATATCATATCAATAAACTAAAATGCATTATATTTCTTTTAAATGTAGTGTGCCAAAATAAACCTTACTTTTATTTTTCAATAATGGTCGAATATTGACCTTTGCAACGGGACCACATGTACCTTCTTTTTCTTACCTTCTTTTTTTTTAAAAGATGCTTTTACATTAACATAGTTCCGAGTAAGTACATCGTAGGTAAGTCGTAGACACGTAGCGTGACAAACTAAATAATATACTCCCATATAAAATGTGTGAACTAATTTATATCTACAGTAACGTAACCGCGCAGAACTTAATCTGTCACGGGACATTCAAAGTCTACAGATGTAAATAAATTATAGGAATGCATAATAGACGGACGTTGGTAGACCTTAATGCGACCCCGAATGATGAGTGATTAATCGATTAGTACATTGGAAGAAGGTCAATTGGACTGACTAGGCTAGCAGCCACTCGTACCGACGCAGCCAAGTGACGCTTCTCAGCTCAATGAACAAGTGGCGTATAGCTTGCGTCGACGAAATAACATTTGAAAAAAAAAGAAAAATATATGTACGTAGAAGAAAATATATGTATGTGGAAGGTTGTGTGTTCCGATCACGTCACCATTTTGGCAATTGGAGATCTCCCGCTATGATAGGTGATCATGCCTGGGTAGCGGCCGAGCTCCGTTAGTCTCAGTTCGGATATATACTTGCATATACATATACAATACCTTTATTGAGAATACTTCGATAGCATGATTCAGAATACTTGTGGCGTCATCTCTTGAGGAGCAGCGGGAGGTCGCTACAACCTAATTAAGTAATTTTGTAGGTCAACTAATACCCAAAGAAATAAAGTGTAAATAAATCAATAGTTTTTGCTATACTTGCATCATCATCATTATAAAATGTCAGCCTTTTTCATTCCACTGATCGATATAGGCCTCTCCAAGGTATGCCACACCACCACTTGCATATACAATTATACATATTGTAAGGAAATGTAAGATTATTTTATTAAAAATTAATCGGGTAGTGTGGCAGACTCGTTATAACACGCTTCGCTGAGTCAC
>DWPV01000454.1:0-28913 GCA_018251915.1 Urbanus proteus proteus | reverse complement strand
AGCGCGCCCTCCAACACCACCGAGCCGCCGCCGCCGCCTGCGGCCGACCCGCCCGCATACGCCGGTCAGTACTTCAACACTCCTCTACACGCTTCGTTCCACCGTAACTCGTACCTATCTCTTTCTAACTCCATGATTGCTATTGGTAACGTAAGGATGTAATACCTCTACGAATGCTTAATCTAGCATTTAAAACCCTCCTGTTGTAAGAAGGTACTTAACTCAATATTAAACATATTAACGTACCTATTTATTAAGAGAGAAATGCTGTAGACATAACGAACAGTAGGTCAATTATTATCGTTATAAATTATTTTGTTTTGGTAGACAATATAATTATCTATGGACTTAACAAAAGGTATATGTAATGAATTTCATATCTACATAGGTATGACATTACTTTTTCTTATAAGTAGATAACAAAACCGAGCCACTTTTATACCTATTATGATATGAAACATTATTATAAGTAGACAATTATGTATACCTACATAAAACATGATAAGAAGTACCTATTAATGTGAGATGGTGAGAAAATTGTTTTGTCTACGAACAGAGCAATTAACAAAAAGATAATGTCGAGATAAAACGGTAGGTACACACGTCATTATCACATTACTAGTTATAAGTAACCAAGCAATAATTATTTTGAATCTTTCCCTTTATAAAACTGTTTAGTCGTATTTAATCCAAACTGCGGTAAACTCGCATCCTAGCCTGGCACAAAAATCAATACGGACCACAACCGCTAGCCGCCGTCCCCCACCGAGTTGGCGACAGAATTTTAAGCAATGGATAAAAGGTTGAATCGTCACTGTAAAATATTAAATGGAATTCTAGATAAAAATATATTTGAAACAGATTGTTGGACTCGCCAGTAGACTATATACATATTCCTAAATGGAAAAGCGGCGCCGGAGGGCGCTCAAATGTGGGTTATCAGAGCGAAGGTTCCGCCTCTCGCAGACGTCCCTCGCCCTCCAGCCTCCCTGCCCTCGACTCTACCCCCCATACTAAATTTGCTACATATACTCAACCAAGCTACTCAGCTCTTGATACAACTTTGTTTTATTCGCTTACACGCATTTTACCACAAATTCATTCGATGTTAATGAATATACAACGGCTTATTATAAGTATACTTTTTCACATGAAAAACCATGAAAGAAGCAGCTATTGTGATTAGGTTGTATTGTTTAAATACTAACACTTAACTTATAATCTGGACGCTCAAATAATGCTTTCCTGAAGGCTGTCAGTTAATGTTAGTTTGACGCTATTATTAGAAGACTTGGAGGAAGGACAATATTCCTCCAAGTTAGAAGAAAATAAATTCATTCTTTAAACGCCAATTATTTGGTTGTCTGTTTGTTTAAGTGTGGTGTAGCTACGTGTTACGTTATATGCAATCAAAATACGTTAATATGCAATCAAAAAGCACATTGATGTACCAGTATGATACATTAGCTAATATAATGTTTTATACAATTCTCAGAATTACATAATATATGTATATCAACATAAACACGTAGAGCAAAGGTTGATCGCTCGAATTGACATTTTCTCTACCGATATTGACATTTTCTATTGCTTTGGAGCAGTGAGGTGAAAACTAGAACTTTGCAAGTAAAAGAAGAGAATTAACAAGCATGAGATATGTGTTGGAAATTATACCATAAAACATTCATAAAATCTCGCTAAATATTTTAATAATTTTTTATCTGGCAGACTGGTCACAGTGGTCACAGCGACATTCAAATCGATAAGTTATATCACTGTTGAGATAAGAAAAGATTGTAATGTTTGTGTAAAATTTAATTAACAAATTATGTTATATCATAATAGATAATATTAATAACACTTTAATTTTTAAACTACAATTAGGAAAACTTAACATTAGTTACTTAATCTATGAAAATTACCTAGGAACCATTGCCTGCCTAATTCTTTGGGGTGGTAATATTTTTGGTAACAGTAAAATATGAAAACAAAATATCAGTTCCTGCGCAAATAAGAGTAACTTATTAAAAAATAAAATAGGCTCACATGGATTTAATATTTTTTGAATATTTAGAAAACTTTTTAAGAACTCTCGGTCATGCACGTTTCCTGACATTCGTTGTTGACTGTTTCTCTTCGCCGTTTAATTGAAGTTATTATTTTTAATACATCCATTGAATACAACTTTGTATCAAAGGTCGAATTGCTTCTACGGATTAGACGCCTGATTGAGAGCCAGTGTTTGAAACCACTAAAACATCACTGTTTCTTGTTCATTCAAATTTCTGCTTAATATCTAATCCACTTTACTGACCACTGTTATAATTTATTATCACACGTAATTAACGAATGAAGATGCGAAACCCCAAAAAGGGACCTAAAATAATAATGCCAGATTTAATGAAGAAAAGTGTTGCTTCCTCGTCACAAATAAAATACATATGTAGCAGTATAACGATGAACGATAGGTGAAAAATGCAAAGAATTGTGGAGGGTATAAAACAAGAAAATAGTATTGCATCAATAACCCAATTTATTTTAAAAATTGAATTTAAACTTTTTTTTTCAATAGGGCGGAATATGAACAAAGGTAATCTTGAGTAACAATTAGATATTAAGCTTTTATAGGCGTCCATAACATGTGTCCATCGAAAATTTAGATTTCTTGGTTGAAATAAAAATAGGTAATAAATAATAATAGTACATTAAAAAAAGGAAAATCAGAAAAATACCACAAAATAAAGAACTCCTTATGAAAAACTTGAATATATATATTTTTTTATAATTATACAATGTATTAATTGAATTACAATAAACAGGATATACGAAAATAGAGTATCTAACTACTGGCTTAAGTGTCAAAAATATGAGTCAGACATCATCCAACATACATCGTCAACTTTTCCACTACTAGACAGGATTCCCTTAATTAGCACCACTTTAACCGGTCCTCTGCCCTCTGGATCTAACGGTTTCCCGCTTCTTCAAGTCACCGAGACTTGCCTTAACTGAAAAACCTCAGTCTTAAATTCCGACCGACTCACACTTGATCAATAACGACCGAAGGGTAGAGCCATCATTATAAGAGTCTGATAGGCAGTGAGTTTCGGATTCAATCCCGCTGCGCCAGTTTCGAGTTACGTTTTCATTTATTTAACAAACGCATAAACACGTTATTGTAAATGATTTTTTTCTTTTAAGAAAACGGTATCCCCTATTTTGATGATATTCGTCAACCGCTTTGACCACAAAATATGACTTTATTTGTCAAAATTAAAAAAATCTTTTTGACAGGCAGGCTCGAGCACAGCGACGAAATGTCACTTAGTAAATTACCCCCTGGCCAGATCCTATGGTCTACGGGGAAGACACACATATTAATTAATTTAATGATGAAATCTGCGTGTTCGTGTTATTATCTTGCTCACTTAGGAGATATAGCATGCTTCTAGGAATTTAGAAAAGACATGTCCCAAACTTAATTTAGGAAAATAACTCTATTAAAACGGAAACAAGCCTTATTCTTAAAATTTTATGCCTCTAAACTCAGACCGATAAATATAAAACAACTGGCCGAGTGCAGCATTGTAGTTGCCTACGTCCGCTTATGTTTATACATCAGCCTTCGTCTGCTAGACACAACATGATTATGTTGATTCGCTTGATACGCATTTATTTAGATAATAGTATTTGAATACTTTGGTTGAACCGAGCTAGTCTTCACAAATGTATAAATCAGTGGTATGACAAAAAAAAGACAAAAGAATTAAATATAATTTGTACAAGACATCTGTTGGCTCAATTTGGATAAGATCACAATAAAATAATACCATCCTCTACAATACCGCATTGGAGCATTGTTATGAAACTTATGGCGTATGCTCCCAGATTCCCCTAATTACCTATGAGTTGCAGCTGTAATCAGTAGTAATTAGAACATAAAATATTTTATTAAACCAAACAAACAAATATTTTATTAAATATAAATTATTTTATTATAGCCTTAACTGCCTTAATCATAATAATAACAATATTACATAAACGAGCTTATACTTACGTTTACATAGTGTCATAATAGGTATCATTGTATAATCTGAGTTCTCAGTTTTTTATTCTTAAAAAAACTTAACGTCATAAAACGGCTTTGATACTCTACAATTAACAAGCAACAGTAAGATCTTAAAAGAAATAACAATCTCTGATGAGATTCATCATATTTACAGTATCTACGTAATTTGTTAGAGTACGTCAAAGGTTGAATTTTAATAATACATACATAATGTAACTTACATAACATTGTTGAGACGAAACTTGGCTAATTATATCGAAATTCAATAAAAAGATACATCTTTAGCGCACAATAACTTAGGAGGGTGCCTAAAATTAGGGATTAGGTTACAGTTTTCGGGTTATCGAGGGTGGGGTGAGGCGGGGAGAGGTTTGTTATGGCGGCGGCAGGAAGCGCCCGGTGGCACGTGTAAGAGCGGCCTTGAGACGGCAGGTCGTCGAACGCGGCGCGCCGATGCCGCAGACGCAGCCGCCCGCCGCGACGCCCTGGGGACAGCCGACCGACACCATAGCTTAGCCTTTGTCCCGTCGCTCCTCTCGCCGACCTACGCACCCATACTTTTTGCGACCTATTCATCGATCGCTTTACGCTGAGACTAACGCTATGAAATAGTCTTGACTAACTTTATAATTAAAATCTTTAAATATAATTAGATTTATGGTAGGTACTTGTATGCTTATAAGTAGATATTTAATTAGATTTTGGTAAACTTAAAAATAAATGAGGTCCATTCAGTGATATAATATTTGCTTATATCTACTAGTTATAAGTGAACCACTTTAATCACATCCATCTACTTGTTGTAATTTATTAAAATTCCGTTAAAGGTCAACTACAATATTGCTTCGTAATTGTAACAGAATATCAAACATTGGCAATAAAATTCTATATGAATCGCAACATTTTACGTATTCTAAAATATGTTTATATATTAACGAATATTCTACACGAGTCCAATAAACAAAACATCGGGGTCATTGCAACATTCGCAACAATGCACAATTCAACTTGACGTATCGCATTCTCGTCTCGAAACGAATTCCTCGCAAATTTCGGAAGAATTGTGCGCGATTGAAATACAAGATTTGTTTTATATGAAGATTTTAGTAAACTATCTATTGGGAGGATGACATAAATGTAACGATGTAGTTAACTGTAGACGAATATGCTACATGTAATGACGATGAATGTTGAATATCGAGCGCTCTTCTAGGTGTATTCGAGTACTTCTTGTTATCAGTGTGATAAAGGATGAGGGAGGCCAAGCCTACGGGGAGGCGGGGGGAAATAGGTCGCGAGGCCATCGCCCGCGCCCGGCCCCGTCCGACATACTACCACTACCCCTGGCTGATTCCGCACACAACTCGGAAAACGACTATAGCCAACTTAGTTAGATATACCCTAAAATAAGAGGGTAAGTCTACGCCGCAGATGCGAGATAATAAATGTATCTGTCTATACTACCGTCTATATTGCTTCTATTATACACAATGTTAGGTACTCTATTCTCTATATATAAATGGTGATTGGATTTTACTCTACATAGATAGGTTACAATTTCTTTAGTTCAAATGAAGCGGCTCTCCGAAGGTATGTCTTCTATTACTGCTGTATCCTGGATTGTGTTGTATACCAACGTCTCACCTGATGGTACATCACTTACTATAGTGGCTACTGCCACCCAAATCCCCGGATAAGATCACAGTCTTATCTTAGATTGACCACAATTGCTATCGTAAGGACTAAGTTGGAACGCCTCGAATAAATATATTTCCCTTACCACACCCATTTAACCAGAATACCACAGCGCTGAACACTACTGTTATTTCATACAAATATGTATGGAGTACTATGGAGGTGTCATGGTGGTAGTGCCGGAGTTAAACCACAAAGTATTCTACCGCCTTCTAAATAAGTAACAATGCTTTTCTCATCAAAACACCAATAAGTAATTACACAGATTGGTGCACATGTAAAAGGCTTTTAAGCTACGGATTATAAATGAAGGCGTACAATTTTTGAACCCCTTTAAACATGCTTAATCAGTATAAAGACATATTTTACGCAAGGAAACATGATTTAAGAGGATAGCTTATTTATTTTAAATTACTTAGTATTTCTAAAACATTACAATGCTGCGCATGGATTTATAAGTTGTTGGACACAGGAGAGGAATTTCCTCTCTACCTTTTTATTATCATCACCTTTGTAACAAATTATTCGGCGAAAATAGTCCAAAAGGGTGAAATTGGCAACAACAACAATATTACCCTGTTTGCATGAAGATATTTATGTTAAATATCATAAACGCTTTTGCAACGACAGTGTGTAATAATGTCATACTTATTTATGTTTGTTGCCCGAAAATTAATGGAGTAAAAGTATCCCAAAATAGCTGTAGAATGCTATCTATCACGTGTGTACTAGAAATGCGTTGAGACGTGGGTAGGTAATCCGATGTTAGACTTTCACCACCAGTTTCTATTTCTATATACCTGCTACCTGTAGGACGGCGCAAATACCTCGTCTTGTTGTTGATTTGTTAAATATAGATTTCCACTTCAATTAAGGGCATAACAACGTAAACATTCTGTGTGAAACAGGAAAATTACGTAATGGTTTTTTCATTGATTTGGTGATTACTGACTTGATATGGCAAGTACTTTTATTAATTATTTCCATATCTTCATGTAATTTATTGGAACCTCTTTTGTATGTTATCCAGCGTATAAACAGGCCGCAATGAAGACCCACTAGGGGCCATTCCTTTTCGTAAACACAATGAAAATTTCTTATTAATAAAATACCTGCCAAAATATATTTTGAAATGAAATGAAATATCTTTATTTTGCAAAGCCCTGCGAAGGTACTTACAAATTTTCATTTACATTAGCTTTTCTTATTCTATCACCGGATCGGAACGCGACCTAAACTAAGAAGACCCGGCAAGAAATTCAGCGGGTTTGTCTTTTTTGTCCTTGTTCTTTTTTATCATAAATATATCTATTTTTATTCTCTTTTTTTAAAGGCATCTTATTTCAATACAAAAGAAAAGCTATAGCTCCAGTATCTTACCCAACAATTGATTCTACCAAGTGCTTGTCTAGCAAGATACGCTACACTTGACATGACGTCTAAGATATTCGTCGTTACTTTTAATATATGTTACATATCGATTTCCGCTTATAATAAATCAATAGCGTGCATCTTAATGCGTACATAGTTTTGTATCTTTTATACAAGAACTTTAGATTTGTTAAAGCCTTCAGCGTATTTAACTTTATACAGTCTTTTATATTTACATGAAAGTTCATGTGTACCAACACAGAGGCAATCCACATAAATCTTAACATAATGTATTACCTGAGTTATACTGGGCCTAGCTAGATAAAGTTGTCCTCCTACAAAAATATAGTTTTCATTGACATACATATTAAAATACCTAGGTATAAGAATTGATGCTGTAGAGTTAAGGTGAAGAAAACAGTAACACAGTAGAAAATGCTATGGTTATTAAAATTGTCTATTTACATATGTATATTATGTTATTAACTGTCCTCTAAGAAATGAAACAATACTTATGATTCCACGATATAAAACGACTATACCTATATGTATTTATCGGCTGTCATGTGACGTTTGCCTATAATTACTTTAATCCCGTTGTTTTCATTATTCACGGTTAGTTTGTGTTTCGAATTTATTTATTTGTAAACATTATCAATCTGTTTATCTGTTAATAGGTAGGTACGCATTTAACTATACGGTACCTACTAATAAAAGTCCCACTTAATTAGTTACTAAAAATTACTCGATATCTACAATATACTTTTATTTAAACACTACAATATAATTTGCTTTTGTGCGTTAACTTATAGAACTATACAAATGTAGAGTCACCCTGCCTGTACCACAATCTATTCCTCATATTTATTTGACGAAACTATTGACACAGTTAAGGTCATAATTTAAGTGATCGAATATCAAGGTGTTGTAGTGGTAGGTAACGCTTGTGGACAGTTGGACGTGCGCGAATGGCTTGCACCGTCGCGCCGCCGCACGCGCCCGAAATAACCCGCGAAACACGACGAAAACAATTGAGACCGCGCTTGCGCCCTCACGCACGCGCAAAAATGACAGGAAAATATGCAAGAACACAGTGCTAGCTCACTGTCTGACGCTCGGTGAAAGTGCTACAATACACTTCCACTTTGACATGTTATTCACAGGGCTACGATGTCAAAATGGCTGCGGGCTAACCGCCGCATTCTTTCTGCATGCCAGAGCTCACCTCGCAGCTGTTCTATATTTCTCCAGTCATTAATTTTCACATCGACACGATGAAAATATATAACACGCATGGATGTATAGTTATTATTAAATAACCCTTTCCAGATTTACTTCTCGTGTTTCTACAAAATTCTTATCAGTTAAAATCAAAACAGATCGTGACTATCTTTATAACCGTAAACATTTATAGTGACAATTCACTTAAACTTTCCAAAGCGTAAAAGGTAATGGCGGTATTATTGCTTCAGTATTTTATTATTAGATGTTACGTATCTCCAACAAATAGCGTGGACACCTGTTAGTGTTTTCGCTTGTACATCAATGTGGCTACTTTTTGTACTAGTTTAAAACTATTTACAACTACGACAATACATAATATTATTCCATTAAAAAGTACTTATTGACACCGGTTAAAGGAATTAACATACACCTTTTTCGTCGCGAATTTGTTACAAGGCACTACGTTCATAGAGAAGATAATAATTACAATAAAAAATCATTATTAAGGTACATACATAATATTAAATTGTAAATGAAAATAAAACATGTCAAAAATAACGTTGTTTTTAAACCATAATAAAAATAAATAGGTAACTACATAGGTACTAAGAAATAAATATCTTTCATTTTAATTTCATGCGCCACAAAAAAGCAATTGATTATGTTTAAGACACCAATAGTCCACCAAATTCCTATACCAAGTGTTTATTTGTATACACGAAATAACGTCCTACGACAATGTTGTCGTACGCGAAGGATATTTAACCGAACGGTCGAGCCCGATGGAAATAACCGCGGTTATTCTTAAAGACTCGTGCCCCCTATATAATGGAACGCTCTCCTGCAATGGAGGACCATTGCACACCATCTACGAGCTGTGGAATTCCAGTAATAAGAACGTTTACCCATTCTCACTAATTTGTTTGGAATTCCTATCTAGTTCAATTTTTTTATCCACAAGTTAGTGGAAAGTACCTAAACTACCTAAACAAATTGTTTTTTTTATTTAAGTAGAGGTGAGTAGAATAGAGATGTTATGTACACGTCTTCAGATCACAACAAATGCTTACGTTATGAGTGAGAATATTACGAAAAGTTAATTGTGACATAACCACACAATTAACAATAAATATTTTTAAGTAATTCTTAATATGCATACTTTTTTATAATGCTCTCATTAGTATGAAACTTATTATATCACTGGTAAACGAAACAATTTAAAGAAAATATATTTTTTTATTTATTTCTACATTCTAACGTATGTGTAACATGATGCTAGGCAGTCACAGTATAAATTGTTAAGCTATATCAAATATTTGATTTGCAACTACAAAATACTGCTTAACTGATATAAACAAACACACTGATATAAACAACAACGACAAATGAAGATTTTAAAATAATTTGCTGTTATTGCAACAATCCTCTATATCTAAAATTTCTAAGTGGAAATGCAGGATATAAAACCATAAAAAGCAATTTTAAAAGTCCGTCGTATAAACTAATTTTGAAACCAGATGAACTGATTCGCACGGGACTGCTCGAGCTTCGCCGAGGTATCGACAATTTTTTTTGTAACAGTAGAGTAATGCCGTTATATCCTCTTTTAGGGAGTATAATGAAGCGGATTCAGGTTTTCAAGGCATTCCAACTTAGTTCTCGAAAATAGCGACGCATCAGTGACCTATTTTGGGGCGCCAGTAACCACTTAAACATCAGGTGGGCTTCAAGCTCAATTACTTATATGTTCTAGACATCCTGAGTCCCTTCTACAACTCTGCTATAAATTCAATTCTCCCATTCGGTACTCCCATAATGGTCTCCCGTAACGGAACTCCCAAAATCGTACACAATCTTCGTCAATCAACTTTATATGCACATACGTATAGTTATAACTTCTAAAACAAATGTCTTGACAACATCGGAATTAATGGTAGTTGGAATGAAGTTTCTGGTGTATGAAAAATGCAAACAATTTATATATCTCTCTCATCTGTCCGTCTATTTGAATACGGTATAACATGCAATCGATTTTATTTATAAATAACATTTTTATCGCACTGTTCACGAGAATGTTTATTGTTTACTGAATGCATACGTAGCATTTCTGTAGCGCTATGATGGAATAAAACTGTAGATATTTTAATGAAAACAGAATGATAGGTCTAATACAATAGTGCAAGCTAATAAATAATACTAGAGCTATTAAGGTTTTAGGTATTTAGGTAGGATACAATCACGAAAGTTGCTATATCTGTTTGGACGTTCGATACTTAATCGTGCAAATCTACTGCATTTGGATTCAAACCAGAATACACACCACAAATTGAAGCTTAAAATCGGCGTTGTAATACTACTGGTGGATAACTTTCATATATATGTTCATTTACAGCTATTTCAAGTATGAAACTTTTTTCCTATTGAAGTTTGGATTTAATAACCAATAATAAGTTCCAATATCGAACGCTACCTATAGACAGTCCGACAGTCTATTCTGTACTATGTGTGTGTGTTCAGTACATCATCACTTTTGTTTGTCAACTGATTTTCTTTTTTGTTTGTTGGTAGCTATTAACCAGCTTCACAGTAGTCAATGAATATAAGGGGAAAACTATATGATTACGGCCGAACATCCACTAGGCGAATAGTTAATTTTTTACATGTATATGTTATTGCAAGTTGATTACTTACTTATGCTACGAAGCGATGGTAGATAAGATGTATATCGCGGCTGATGCAGCGCGCAGCATCATGTTACTTATTTATAGCTGACGAAGTAACGGCGCACATCGTACCACTCGACATTGACAAACAACCCCAGTATTAAGACCAACTATCACCATATTACCACTCACAACATTGGATACAATAAAATAACATGCCTACCAGTCCAAATATTGTTACTTTCAATGCGGAGAGATTTACTGTTGACTTAACATTTAATGAAAACATGACGAAGGTAATTGTTAAGTATTTGTTATACTACATAACACCTTTGCAATTAACAATATAGTAAACAAGTAAAAAAGTGCCCAATTGGAATAATGATATTATTCAACTGTATGTATTGTGTGTGTGTGTGTGTGTGTAACCATAATTGCTATAGCATAGGAATAGGATAATATTCTTCTGGTAAGTCTAGGATTTGCCAGTCTCTTAAATCTACGATTGTTACTGACAAGTCACCTTTTAAGTGCTTAAATATTAAGATATTAGAGTAAAAATTGAACAATGATACGTGAAGCTGCGTTTTGGTATTGCAGGATTCAAATATTTTACAAATGAAAGTGTAGCATAATATATGTATTTTTGTCTAATCTAATCTAATCTAAAGAAACCTCAGCTTTACATTATTGTGTCTTCACGAAGACCGCCACAAATCGTGCCATGTACCTACCACACACGTCATGTATTTCCAAAAAAAAAATGTTTTTATTTCAGTTTAAAATTCTGAATATATTTCTAAATCAGTATTGACCGATTTTCATATAGTTTTTCCTTTAGAAATTTTGATAATGCATGAATTGTATTTTCTTTACAATAGAAACAAAGTAAGCATATTAAAAAAACTTAATAATTCTTATGTCTTAATTAAGACTTATAAAACCTATTGCATAACAATAGATGCAGGTCTTCTTTGTTATGACAGCAGGATAGAATAACAAATGCGTGAGTAGTCACGTGTTTTTTCTGTACGGAACCGTAAAAGCAAGGCTAAGAATAACTTACAGTACACTTTCATCAATTTAATTTAACTAGCGTTTATCGACGTGACTTTCAAGCGAGATCATGTCACTAACATCTTCAACTCATGCAGCATTAACGTTAACAGTTATACCGCGGAGTAAACACAATTTACCTTTTATGGTATTAATTAGAATATGACGCAAGTGGGGCGCCTAGCCGTTCTGCCCGTCCGCGCCGCCTACTGCCTACGCGCTCACCTTCCTAATTACACTCCGTCTAGACAGACATCACAGCGTCCCGCCTGTCGCCTCCCAACCCCTCTGACCACCCCGTATCATTTGATAACAGGATAGTCTTCAAATATTTTACCAAATCCATACTTTATAGAGCTCGTAGACGCTCTACGGCTACGAGAAGGCCCATGCGTACACGTTACATTGGTATACTTTTCAATTTGCCTTTTCAGTAAATACATATTTGAATACTTTCAGATAATTTAGAAAACAAAACATATTAATAAATAAATTTAATTACATTAGTATATTTAAAATAATTATACATTTGAAATATTTTGTAAATAAATTCAAAATAACGGACATATGGGCTTATTTTTGTAGCATTAGAAAAATCCCACTCACTTCACTTTATACGGTGTAAACCCTAAAATATATAATTTTCCAGGGTGCACAAATATTAAGAGAATAATATTTATGTACTTTATAAAAAAAAACTGAAGTTTGTCACTGGCAATCTCAAGAAGACCGATTTTCTTAATGGTAATGGAATGGATTGGACCGGTAATGAAAAACATGGCTACCAGTCATTTTCTAGTGCATGTTTTTAAAACCTTACATGCCAATGACTTAAACCACAATAAAATAGCAAGAATTATCTTAAATGGTATTTTTGAATGAATTTCCATCAAATACAATGTTTTCAACACCATAAAATGAATCTCAAACTTTGCTTCTCCTTTGCCTTCGATATCGTACATTCATAAAGCTCACTGAACAGCTGAACAGCTCACGAGTAGGTAGGTGAACATTAATTTTTCTTTGCAGTATATATACATTTTACGATAATTATTTTTACTACAGCGTACTACGACACTTATGGTTTTTAAGCAGTTATAATCAGAGTTGATTAAATTGGACTGCACAATGCGTCATGCAATGTCCTACACATCACACATTATAATGAATACGCCCTCTCTCAACAAGTATCAAAGAATTTATTCCGAGATACAACTGGGCCATATTTATTACATAAACATACACATATAGAATTATCGAGAGCTCTGCTGGAATTTTGTTTTGTGCGACCTCGTTGCGATGGCTGGCGGTGGCTTCGCTAAGGACAGGTAGGCAGCATCGAAGGCGAACTTCACGCCACGTGGCCAGGTATCGCCAGCTGGAGAAGTTATTTCGGTGAACGGTGGCAGGCCCCGGCAGACCGACACCAGACGTCGCCGCCGCCCCCGCGCTCCTCGAACCTCTAAAAATAACCGTACTGTGCATTCTTGGGCGAACGATGTCGAATTTTTGTCGAGTACGCGCGATCACATGCCGTTTGTTTTGGCCCCAAAGACCGCCCGCAACCTTCGACCGCCGGCTTTAACAATCTGACGATCTTAAAGTAATTTCCAATTATTGAAACAGAATTTATCTATGATTCATGTCATTCAAAATTGTATTTATTCAAAATCTAATAAGATTAGGTTCAAACGTAAAGTTTATCAATATTTCCATATCAAAACAAAAACAAAGATAACATTAAAATTGCTGCATATTCGTAAGATTAATAAGATAAGCAACAATTTCTATTTATAACCGCATACTTCCAACGTCATGATGCTACCATACAAATTGAACGTAAACAGAATTACTCCATATATCATACGCTCCGAGTAACAAATACCGAATTGACAAAAAAAGAAGATAGTAAGAAAACCCGCGTTCTTTTAACAAATACTTTAAAATGAGGCAAAAATTCATGCTTAGTACTTACTTAAGATAATAGCTGAAATTATTTCACTGACATAATTAGGTAATATGTAAATGCGTAATATGTTATAATTCTACCACTTATTTTATAAAAATGCAATAGTGGAAAAATTTACTTTCCATTGATCTATTTAAAACAAGTATATATCCAAGTCATATCTCTAATTTTTCTTATACCTAAATAAAAATACATATAATGATTTTACATTTAAGCCAACCCACATAAGGTACCAAACGTAAACCTACATGCTCAATAACTATCAGGGTAGGTACTAATAACTGTCGGAATTTCAATTTCATGACTTGAAAAAGATGCATGCTTTTCAGGGGAAAAAAACTTGGAACCTGCAAGTACATATGTATAACTTACCATGCCCTTCAAACCAGAACTCAGCAGCGACTACACATCATTAAACTTCTATTTTAAAATAAAAGGTAAATGGTTTTACCACTTGTAATAAACGCCACGGATACTTGTTACAGGGTGGTGGTGGTGGGCGGGCGCATGCGTGGGCGGCGCAGTGTTGCTGTGCGCTGCGGGCGCGCTGGCCCGCCCGCACCTGCGTCGACGCCACGCCGCCGCCGCAGCCGCCGCTGCCAACCCCGTAAGTGATCACTGCATCAATTGGAAACGAAACGAGCTAACAAACGCATTCATTAGAAACGAAACAAGCTAACGCCATGTCATGGACGAATAATGAAACGAGGTAACGTACGCAACGTCATACAAACGTTCTTCAGCGCACGTTGGCAGAAGGTTTCGCTCATAGTAAATTTCTTATATTTTTGGACTAGATTAGAGGAATTATTTTTATTTAAGGCATTTTATGTTTTCACTTGATACATTTATGAGGTTATTAAAAGCAGATCAAGTTTAAAATATTATTTGATGGGCTCTCTAGGATCTACTGAAAAGTTAATGTAGAGTCAGTATAATCTCTGGAAGACCAATGCAACTTGACTACTTTTAATATTGTTATCTCTCTATGTATTGTCTATAATTCTATATATACCTATTTATCTATAAATCAAAACAAACCGTGTATTTAACTTAAGAACATACTCAAATAAAATAACAATTTTACGACTACCAGCGCAAAGGAGTTTACAATACGGCTATTTATAAACAGTGGGTACGTAACTAACTTGTAAAAGAAATAATTGAATGATTCATTATATATTATGAATCTCTTCTACTTGTTACAGGAATCCGTGAATGTTCATATTCTGATATAAACATTTACAGATTCCTATAACAAGTGAAATTATCAATATTTCCGGATTTATGAGACATACATAGAATGGCCCCGAGTTTTCTCTATTACTTGCGAGTTTCATATCTGTACTTTCTCGGCCGAGTAATTCGATTCAAGTGTATAATTCGACAATGATGAATTACGAATTAGTTAACATTTTTGATTGAATTTTCAAAATGAGCCAACTAGCTCACCGGTTCTACCAGTACATTTGTTTTAAAATGGTTGATGATTAGAATTATTAAAGAAAAGATTTAAAAGTATTCAATAAAATACAATAAATCAGTATGATTCGATATTTTACAAAACAAGTTAGTGTGTTGGAATTATGGTTATGACGTTTCGTAAAGGAAGTTTGTACTTTTCATTTTAACACCATGGCACCATGACCCCTGTAAAACGTGAGGGCAGGTGTATATAAAAATAAATTTGCTAAATGTTTCAAATATTTTGTTTTAAAGTAGATGTTGATGAAAGTAGATGATTTGAAAGATTTTCATAATATTCCAATAGAATTTCCAAATAGGTACATATATCGGACACACTCTTTGTAGCATTATTTGAAATGAAATGTGTGTCAAATTAACATATATACCTACTAATAAACCATGTAAGTACAACCTTACAAAATATCATACTCCTGTTCCATGTTTTTTGGAATCCTCTTGTTTATAGGACGTATTCTTCTTATCTTTTCGAAATGATCTAGGTATAACAAAACCTACTCAAAACTGACTTAAACGAGAAGTTCTCGAGCTAGTTAAAAATAAATGATTCATAACAACAATAACATTTAAAGATTTCTATCGCCTATAATATAAAGAAGTAGGACAGAATATATTGTGTTAATTTCAAGACCTATGTACAACACTATATTCTTGAAAAAAAAAATTGAGGCTGTAAGGTATTAGCACTTGTACAGCATAAGCATTGAAATATCTCAATGTAAGAGACAAGTAAATCGTTGTATCTTTATCCCAACATTGACCAAACGTCTTCCCACGATTGCAAACTCCACTCTATTGATCCATTCCAATACGGGTGCCAAAACTCCAAAACAGTGTTTCAGACGCCAAAGAAACCTAACTAAACCGATTTCGGTTTTTAGATGAAAATCCCGGATATCAGCGGCCAAGTCTCAGTCGGATTCTTCGATTCTTGCAAAGAGAGTTCCATCAATTCCCTTTACGTGAAGTGTCGAGTCTTATAACATGAAGTGAACGGAAGCAAAACCCGAACCCTATTTCTAAGCCTCTACAGCCTGTCTAAAGGCTCTATATCTTTTACACTAATAGAAACTTGAAATACATATAATAGGTACGTACACATCGTTTATCATAGTGTAGACGGTCGCACAAATTTATAAAAAAACAAATGGATCACCATACGAAAAACCAATATCTATCGACGTTTATTCTTTAACTAGGTATTGAACTGCGATATGTAGAGATTAAAATTTTCGTAATTTATGCTTACTTCTCTCTGTATAGGATAAATATGTTGTGAAGTTATTTTAAAACGAGGTAATACTAATATATTACCTTGTTTTAAAACATTTTCGTACAGGTACGCAACGTAAGAATAGGTATATTTATTTTACAAATTTGTTATGTAGTAGGAATCCAGTGGGATATTTATTTTGGGTTAAACGTTATATTTACCTTAGAAACCGGAAAAATATGTAGCTCTGCTTTTGACCGACGCGCACTTGGCCCCTTTTATTTGTTAGGATACCCGATGTAATACTTATATTTTGCGAAAATTTTACCCGTACCGACTATGCCATTATTACGGTGCCTGCAAAAGATGCTCCCTATTAAACCTAAAGGACCGGCAGACGGGGTATGTGGGCGAATCCTAAAAGGGACCAAAATAATAAAATAGATTAGGTATATTCATTGTGGAGGGCAGAATTGTCAAAAAAGTCGATTAAAATTAATTTAGTTACTACTAAAATTAAAAATTAATTACCTAGTTATTAATAGGTACCTACATCTTTAGTGATTCATTCCTAATTAGGTACCTCCTTAATCACCACCTTTTTTTCCGTGCGGTGTAGGCTCCGAATAGGTCCACTCCGTCTTTTCCATGGATGTTGCAGAATGCAATTAGAAGAGGTACTCACAACATTGCCTCATACCTTAATTTAAATACCTAATTTATTCGTCTTGCGGATACAACACAGCTCATGTAAGTGCCTAAATCCTTGCTGTTCAGGATTAATCTACGTTCAGCTGTGGAATTTTAAGATGATGATGTATCACGTCTTGGATAGACTAAAGTTTATGATATCCGTCATGCCCCATGGCCCATGGTAAACAAGTGCAGATTCATAGACTCTTTATGTACACCTTGTAACCTTCATAAAACTGTCTATCTACGTTAACAATCGTTTTTCAGAGTTCTGACCCCAGACTCGTGTCAACCTTATTACATTGATTCGATAAAAACCGATTTTGAATTTTGATAAATCAACACACCTATCGAGCTTACCTTTAAACGTTTTGAAGACTGTAAATGATATGCACCATGAAAACAGTGATATTTTTTGTTCTGTTATGTTATTGGTTGTTACGTACTACTCTCGAGTACAGCTCAATCATTGAGCAATGCCAACCGTCTCGTCTCACGAGCCGACAAAACGCGTCATCGCTTACTATTACAATTATAGGTGCGCATACATAAACGAAGCGGTGGCAGCAATCGAGCTTTATTTACATGTGTGTCGGCTCATACGTACACGTGTGTTACGCTCACTATCGTCTAGTACAACACACTCGCTAGCTACAGCGTATCATCGCGCCTTCCAATTGAGCACACGAATGCAACTAGACGGATCGCGCGTATGTGTGCGAGATAGACATTACACAGTGTACACACCGCAAGCGGCTTGTGTGCGGCGACACCGGGGCAGCAGCCGGTGCACCGTCAGTACCGTCACCCGCCCGTTCTCCCCGCTACGCGACTGCGAACAACGCGGCGCGGCGCGGCCGCGTCCGCGTCATTGAACAACAAGACTCGCTCGATGGCAGGCGTCCTCCTGCCAATATGAATAAAAGAGTTCATTGCAACTCTAATACAAAATTCGCGATAGTGGGATTTATATGTTATCTTCGATTTACAAATAATTTATTTTTATAGTGTTATTACATTAAAACCATATTTTTATTTATTAGTGAATGATAGAGTAATTATTATAAAAGCGCTTTACGGGTGTCGTAATCTCCGTGTATCGCACTGTGATTGTTTTGTTTTCAAATATTCTAAGGTTGTGGCGAAGCGAAATACGCAAAAATGAGTGTCAGTGTTGTAACCATGATACAGTGATCATCGGTGATCGATTCGTCTAGTGAGTCCAACGGCGTGCCATCGGAATTCAGACTTAACACTTCCCTGTCATCTGTGGAAGCGTGCAAAATCGTGGACAGCACTATTTCAAATAGTAAGTGAAAGCATAGAATAAACACCATACGTACATATCACTAACATTGCTAGGAAATAGGTACATACGTGTATTTACTAATTTACAAACTCCGAGTAGAACAATCAAAATCGATGTGTAGAAGATGATATGAGAGATGATAAAAGGATTAAAGAGTTGAGTGAATGTAGCTGTAGCATAGGATTATGTTTGCACTGGAGGTGAACGAGGCGCAAGGCTCAGAGCGGCGCGGTGGGACGGCTGCGGGCCGCGCCGCGAGACGGCGGGAGCGTGCCAAGTGATAAGAACCGCGCCGATAGCGACGTCACGCCCAGACGTTTGTGTGAATTTAAATAAATTTTCATGACAGACAGTTCCGTAATCACCTCTTGCGATAGTCGTGACATGCCAACTCGATCGAAAACACTTCTTGTCTTTAGCTTACTTTATTACAAAATTAAATGTATGAATTAGGATCCAAACCACAAAAATTACACATTCATAAAACACATATTTATTTGGAAGCATTTAATTAATCAATAGTCCTTCAACAGTGATAACAATTCAACAGTAAAAAAATTACAATATAACTATGATATAAATAAAAGCTTTCAATGTTCAAGTAAGTGTTAATCAATGACATGAATATAAGACAGACATTGTTAAGTCAATTTACTATCTATAATATATTATACATCCAAAATATCAATAAGTTGTGGTGTATATCTTTTAATTAACTTCATTCTTCTCAAACGCTCCATTCTTTTAAAATATCTTTTTAAATAATAGGTTAGTTAAGTAAATTTTTGCTAAATGCTATAGCTACATAGTAAAAATAAAAACAAATCTTGTAATGACATAACAAACTGTAACACAATTTATTCAGTTTATGTCAAGATTCTATAGGTCAATAATTGTGGACCTGTTAGATACACATTATTAACAATGTTAATGTAAAGATTTAAAACCTCAGTCAGCATTAAAATAATATCATAAGGATTGTAGGTACTTTAGGAGAGAAGGTTAAACCAAGTTCAACATAGCTCCAATGATCCCTATTAATATTATAAATGAAATGAAATGAAATGAAATATCTTTATTTTTTTTTTGCATAGGCCTTGCGAAGGCACTTACAAATTGTCATTTACAATCTTTTCTTAATCTACCACCACTAAAGAAAGTGTCCTTTAAATTAATTAGTACTATATTTTTGAAAATACCTGTAACTAATAGCTGTGGGTGTATGTTAACATAACAAAATTTTCAAGATAATAGGCACTATATAATATATTATATATGTGATATATTATTCCCTTTATATTTTTAGTATATTATGAATTATCTGGATATTGAAGATATGTAGTTTTCAAAAATAATGACTGTTTACGAGAACCCTGACAACATTTTTAACATTATTGTTCTATAATATAACAGCCAATTTTGCATTTCTTGTAAAGTTTTAAGATTTCAACAGTTTGTTTGATAATAAAGAAAGATAATATCTTAAACATGACCTGGGATTATATCGTGCAACATATTTGGGTAGTTCTATGTATTGACATAACATATCCGTTTCAATATCAAGCAATATGTATTTATATGTAATCTGTATGTATTTATTATTGTATTCCTTGTGATCAGTTACTGTAAAGAATGCTCCAATATTAAAAAATACAAACTGTCTTCACAAACTCACAATATTGATAAAATGGTAATTGGTAGATGCGTTCAAGTGTCCCTTCACAAAAACTACAGGAAATTCTAAAGCTTAAATATCTTTAATCTATCCCTTGATTAAATAAATGGATAGGAGTAGGATATGTGTGATGCATAATACACAAAACTTGCTGATGATACTATAAAATATCATCAGTAATTTTTTTTCAAACATAACAAAGTAGAGTTAACATGTGCCAAAATTTTGGGATGATAAAAACTTAATAAACAGATTATAATAAATATCTATCAACGACATTAAAATCTAGATTTCATATTATCTGAATTCAATTGGAAATGGTTAATGGTTTTTGCTAAATAAAGTAGTTACGTAACATAAAACTCTACTTATGTTAAAAAAACTAACTAAAGTTTATTATACAGTAACTATTCTGTTCTATTGATATTTTTCTTTATGGGTATTTTTACCAAAAAAAAATCTTGTATAATATGTATACTTTAACTACAAATGTATGTGTATTTACTGTCTACCTACAAATGTATAAGAGGGGTAAAAAATTGGCTTCTGAAATACATCATAATATGATAATAAGCTAGGATTTTGGTGAAATTTTGTACTGAAATATGTTTTACTTTCTAAATATATTATGTCGCCTTGCTATTAAGTTTCAGCAGGGGCACTACTGTGACTCTAGATCTAGACAGAATTATAGAGTACAACAGTATTGCAACACGATAAAAAATAATAATATTGTATTATTATGTCGGACAATGCCATCTCAAAGAATAACTATCAAGATATCTGTGTGATTTAACAGTCAAAAACAGATGGCAATTTTAGCTTTTTTAGTTTACCTGTTTAGAAGGAAAGTGCAAATAAATCAGTCGCAATATTTTTCTAGTAATGTTGAGATTCACAAACAAGCAAAATTTTCAAAGAGATCCTTTTCTAATTTTGACCACTGTATGTACTACTCATTTCATTTGACGACCCCCGTGGCGGAGTAGTCACCCTACTTTTCTGCTGCGCAGTGGGTCCCGGAGTTTGATTCCCGGCCAGACTGATATCTGAATGATGAATTTAGATATCTGTCCTGGCTCTGGGTGTTTGTGTATTCGTCTTTGTGTGTCCATTGCACCCATGACACAAGAGAAAATCCTACTGTGGGGCATCTTTAAGCATCTTTATAAAATCTCCCTAATGACAAGAAGAAACTGTAGATCAACCGATCAGACGCCAAGTAGATCTTCATCGATAATATGGATGAACTTAGATATTTGTCATATGTCCACTAAATACCATTAATGATTTACAAATTCCTGTAAAAGTTGTCTCATAATTCTATTCTATTTAGTCCTTGTGTCACTTATTACTGTAGAGGTGACCCATATTAGTTATTTGCTACATAATAATATATAATAATAATATGTGTTCATTTAGCTTGCTTGATTTTTACTTTTTACTTTATGTAGTTATCAGGTTTTTTTGTTTAATTTTTCATAGTACATTCTATCTAAATATAGTATATCTCTTAAAAGAAGGCTATGGAATTACCTCTAAAGTTTTACTAAACTTTATTATCAAAAATAAAAAGTTGACAAATTATTAACATAAATAGTTAATAGATATTTTTAAATCAAAACAGCTTTTTACCTACCACCTATGAGTAATTTTATTTTAATTTAAAGTACTAAGTAGTTAAAAATCTCAGAAATGGGTATGTAATTGGGACAAAAGTCCTTTTTATTTCTATCCCTTTTGTCCTAGCCTTAACAAAATTATGGTGAAGACATTTCTATATTGTCCACACTGGACTAAAACTTTTTTTCCTATTTGCAGTATGTAAGAGTATAATAGTCTCAATGACAGAGACTCCTTTTAAATGTCTTTTTCATCATATATCTTGTATGTCATGTACATTAGCAAATTATATAGTTACAGGTAAATATGATAGGAATATATTTAGTAGATATATTAGTATATTATGTTCCGAATTTTGGATGGCGTATTTAATTTATAAGTATTACTTTATTAATTATATTAGTTTATTTTTAGGTTCTTCGTTTAAAACGTAAGTTAAAAAAAAGTTAAAAGCTCCTGAGAAATATAGGAGAAACAAATATTATGTTCCGAAATATAATATGTATGTATTTTCAATCTTCACCTAAATGTCATAATTCCATAATCATGGACCTTATAACTTATCTGATTTAGGGTTTTCTTGCATTTGGAATAGATCCCAGCACAAAAATAACTTTTAAGTGTTCAGAGCATTTTTTGAAGATATTGTTTCTCTAATTTCTATCTAGTATCATGCCAAGATATTTTACAGTATCTGCGACATAATCTCGCTATTGATATGCGATATAGTGTTCCATAAATGCAGTGATAGTCAATATTACTTTTATTTGATACCAATCCCATTTCTTAGGCTTACTGTCCAGCCTGCGACGGCTGTTGACTTTTACTAGTGGCAATTGCAAAGCAAAATATTTTCTTTCAATTTTGCAATATCATGGATATCATAGGTATATACCCGTACTATAGATATTGAATTGCACCCGTTACTGGTATCTCTATGACCAGCAAGGTGAAAACTAAGGCTATCCTCAGTATGGTAAGCACTTACATGTAAACGTGACGCCAAACGATCCCTTTTAAAGTTTACACTCTGCACAACGTCTGTCCAAATCTCGACATCTGAATATGTTCAATGTCTTCTCGATTCTATGAGCGATTATCCCACTGTATTCTTTTAATACCATTAATATTTTACCTAATAGTAAGTAATAATACCTTCTCCTTAATGTTTGTTTATATGAAGGTGCATTTTTTGCGTAATTGGAACTAGGTCGTCGCGACGACACGAGCTCTGACTAGCGACGGTTGCGACGCGAAGTGCTGCGCTTGCACTTTACCTCGCTTAATTTTCGTTGCGTAAACACTGTACGATAATACTAGCTGATCCCAACGGTTAAAGAAGTTAAAACTCATAAATATTTAAACAGAAGTGGAGCACGCTCAGCATTTTTTTATAAAGTAGCTTAAGTTAAGCCTTGAACCTTCAGCTATCCAGTAAAAGTCCGCCAAATCAGTTCAGTCGTTTACAAGAATACCTCAGCCAAACAGACAAACATTCTTTAAATTGCTTTTCTTTGTTATAGATATAACCAGTAAAAAAATATTATTTTGAAATCACAAACAGACAATTCAATTTTATTTATTTGTATAGATAACCGACCAAGTGCGAGTCGGACACGACAAGTTTCGTACTACAGGCTCCGACCGACAAGCAGGCTTTACTGCGGTAAAGCTTGCTGGCATAGGTGGCCGTAATGACGTGTATGTATTACCACTATTAGGGCGAAAACAACAAACTAACTATAGTTACTTTAAAATCTCTTATAGCCTCTTCCATTTTTTGTTTACTGTAAAAAGTTACTAGTGGTCTGCTTTGACGTCCTACAAAAAAACCACGACTATAGCCCCACATATCGGAATCTGAAATGTCCTATTTTGTAAGCTAAAAGAATTAAATAAATTTTCACAAGTTGTATACTTAACAGTCATTTTAAGTACATATTGTAGCAATATTAGTTATTACTTATTACCGTACAGTTTCACTTTTACTATACGGCACCTGTAGTAACTAAATGCAAGTTTTAAAATTAATCTAAACGTATTTTGGCGTTATAACTAATGTTTATGATCTTTTTAGCCAGTGCTATCATTCGAAAGTAACTAGTTTATTTTTAGCCTTCGTCTGTTTACTGATGATTACTTTTGTTCGACTTATTCTCTTTCAAGAAATAATCACTACTATCATCAAAAAGGATGAAACAAGTAAAAAAATACAACAGACTTCATCCTTACGAAGTAAAAGAAATAAAATATATTGTTGGTTATTTGTATATACCTACCTAAGGTAATGCTTGGAAAAATAATTTTAAAATAAGAGTTTTCTATGGAGTTCGTTGGATTACGAAAAATACACTATTGATAATTATGAACCTCTCGCACTCATAACTTTTGTCTTATTTTACCAAAATATTTCTTATGTTGTCATAATTAAATCAGTTATAATATATTTTTTGTTACGTTTTTTTGCTATACATGTATAGATTAGCATTACAATGTAGCGATTTGAGCGTCCTATGCCATTTACAATTTAAGTCAAGTTTATGTAAAAACGTGATGTGAATTTTTCTTTAATGTTTTTTTTAAGAATTTATGTTGCATGTCACATGCTTGCTAACGAGTTAGAGATCGGAGTAAAAAATGTTTGAGTTTTAACAGTTGATTAAAATAATTCCAATTCCAACTTAACAAATTCCAACTCTACAATCTATCGTTTCACAATATCAGTACTGAACAGAAAAGGTATAACGAACTCTTTCCCAGTTCGGTATACCTTTTCTGTTCCATCAGTACTGATATTGTGATACTTCGCGGCTTTCTTCCAACGGGCGCTCGGTGCTAGGTCCGAAAGCTGGGAGAAAGCTAAAAGTCCCGAGAGATTAGCGTGCAGACTATACACACGACATCTCGAACCCTAATGATCGGAGATGGTTTGGATTCCCCCGAATTTGCCTCCGTGGATTTATTATGACTGGGAAAGAGAAGTTTAAATAAAACGTATGTAACGTAAGCGTATGTCTGCCACGAAGCGATTGGGAAGATACATCGCCCTCCCTGGTGCTCTCTATCGCTTCCCTAACGAGCTTCACTAATTCGCAAAAGGATCATACCGCCTGTTACTTTTCATTTTCGATCATGTCGCAAACTATCTCCATCGTTTCTTGGCCGAACCATTCAACTAGCAAGCTGCGATTTATTTATGAATCTTCCAAAAATATCATACAGATAACTACTTTCATTCCTTAAGCTTAAATTTAGCTTTTTATTAAATACTTATGGAAGGTAGCATATTTTATAGATTCACATACTACATAATATATGTACTTATAACATATGTGTATAAAACAAAGATTTGCGATATCTCATCAATCATAAGGAACTATTGAGCCACATTATATACAAATAAACTCGCATAACTTTAGTAGATACTGATTAGAATTAGTTATAACATCTTATTTTAAAAGAGAGAGATGATATTGACCTAAAAGCAATAACACGTGTAAATAAATTACATAAAAATATGATTGATTTGTTTACATATTTGCAAAAATCAATGCATATTCTACTCTAGACAAGGACAAACGTATCTATATCTATTTTTAGAAAATATTTGAAGTGGGATCACTTTCTCTATACATGCCGCTGGAGACTGATGCGTTTCAAAATGTTTAAAACTTTGTGGATTAAATGGCTTTTACCAAACAAACCTACTTTGTAAGATACAAGCAAGATATCGACATTAACGTTCTGTTTTTTTTAACACGAGACTGGCATGTAAGCATTTAAATCCTGCATTAATCATCATTTGCAATTATTTACCTTTTAAAGAGCACAAACATAGAGAGTTTACCTTATTTTATTTATCTGAGGCGTTTACGTAGAAATTCCACGATCGCTTCTAACGTGTCGCAATTCTGCGTCGTTATGTCTACATTTCTGACAATGTATCGCCTGATGACATGAACTCGACTTGAACGTCCACTGTTGATGTTAAATATGAATGTTACTCTTCAAGCAATCGAGTCCTAAACTTATCACTTATTCTTACATGATGTGTATTCTTGAAAACTTGTTTAGTTTATTAAATTGATGTACCTATTTCTAATGTACTATGTTACAATGCCCTTCCCTGTAATAGTTATCTTTTATCTTTGGGTTAATGTTTTAAGATTTTCTGATTATAAGAGTCTTAAGAGAAAGTTTTTAAGATTAGCGGGAACAGTCAAAAATATTAATACCCATAGATATGAGAAAGAATCTATGTTAACATGTACCAGCCTTTCATGTTTTAGGAAGGAACAACTACATACAATGGAAATAAGATTGCGATAATTTTGAATTGCTATAGTTAGCAGAATATATTATACTATTTTGTCTACCACGTTATGTCTACATATTAATGCAGCTTACGACGTCTTGTATGTATAGTTCATACAGTGCAGTTTTCTTTTGTTTTGTTTTATCTAATTTGCAGAATCATAAATTGTAACTGACAAGATCTAATTTGCTTCATGATTATTTTGTCATTGAAAGTTTATCGATGTAGAGGTATCGATAAGGTTGTTGATAGGTTATCTTGCCATTAAGGGTTGTTGCGATAATCGTCATCAATGAAATTACGACAAAAATGTTAAGTTAATCAAACTTATAAATGTACACAAACTACACCCATATAAATTTAACAAAACACTTCAATTTTTCTTATTATCAAGACTCGATACAATTCGATAACTTGATATCAAATTATTTATGTCATTTATTTGCACTAATAGTAGGTCCATTGGTGCAATTAACTTTCGTTAAAAACAATTTGGTTATATACGGGCAATTTCGAACTGGCTGATAGATTGTATAACTAATCCTAATTTACGTGGTATCAATACTGTTTTAAATTAGACGTAGAAATTTCATTGATTTTGATAAATTAAATATTATAATGATTCTATTATTGTATTGACTAGGTATCTTTAGGTACGTCTTCTTTACTATCAAGTAATATAAAATTTGATAAGGCGTTATAGCCATTTTTGTGCGCAGATTTGGACAATGAAAATTATGTAGGTAGGTATTAAGTGTATAAAGTTTGTAAAAACATCACTGGTCTCTACTCCACATCTGTACACTATAAATATTAATAAAATCAGAATCATGTGACGTCAAACATAACGGGTTCCGCATATGTAGCTATTTAACCCTAAATCAAAGACAATGTTTTGCTGCAAAAATTATTATATTTTAAATGAAACAATTTTAGTTTTAGGTAATTAGAGTAGGTTTTCCTACGTGAATTTTACGGATTACCAAAAATACTTTCGAAAAAATAACAATTGTTAGTTTATTGGTTTTTCGAAAAAACACCAATAAACTAGCAATAAAATAGCAAACAGAAAATCAGAAGTAGTGAAAAAGTAGTTTTCTTATTGTCATAAGTCATAACTACTTTTTATTTTTAGAGTACAATAAAGATAATTTGTATTGTGCCCTATCTAGATATAGACTGTAGATATAATAAATAGTCAGGTCAACGAACTCTACATGCCTTTCAATGTATTGCTGCTAATATGTACTGTAAGTTTATATTTTTTTAATTGATGGAAGTAGGGTGTGTAATTTATTTAGGTACCTAGTTTGTGAGAACTTAGGGTGGGAATGTTATGAATAAGTATATTTGGGTAACTTCATAAAATACATAGTAATTAAAAATATAATATGTTTTATGGTTTAAGATCAAACCGTGTTTAATTACTTTATGGATAAATGCATTTCGTTTAGGCTGTTGTCATTGTAATGGTGTACATCCGAAAAAGCATATACCTACCTGTATGAAAACTATTAAATACATATGAACAAATGGACATACATTTAGGCAAAAGGAGCACAGGTCACGCCCGACCAGGTAGACTGAAGACCTGACAGCGGGAAACCGCTAGATTCAGAAGGCACAGGACCGGTTGGAGTGGCGCCATTTAGGGGAGGCCTATGTACTGCAGTTAACCTCAAGAGGCTGATAGATGGATAGACGGATGGATATAGCTAAACATACTTTCGTAACTGACATAATTAGTTAAGTTTTGTCACTTACGAAAGCTAAGTTTAATTACCTTATAATAGTGAGTAGGATCTACGGGAAGAATGTGAACTCTGCAATAGAGTTATCAGTAATTATTCTTCTCACTTTTTATATCCTATGATTAATACAGAAAGTATCTATCTCTTTGTATAAGTAATTCAAAGAACACATAACCATAATGAAATGGTTATCCCTATTATCCATCTAGGGACATGAGATCAATTTGATTAAATCTATTTATTTAAACAGATAAATTTATGCGGATCCAAAAGTACCTAGGTACGTGCATACGGTAGTTATATATTATTTACTACTGTACCTTTCACATGGTATATAGTCCTTATAGGGTACATAGTTATCGACATCAATTTTAAACATAACTAGTCCACCACGCTAATGTGCAAGACCATAAAAACTATTATTAATAACTCTCAGACCATGGGGTTTTGTCCCTGTAGTTCTGGGACCAGAATAGGCCTGCGATGATCACTGCCTGTCGTAAGAGGCGACTAAAAGGGGGCTTCCAGCATTGCAGGCGGCAAAAGTGGGAGCTCGAACCGTTCGGCCTATGACCCCGGGAAAGACGACGTTATGTGTGGCCGCATATACCGTCGTAAACACCAGCTGATATAGGCTGAGCAAATACTCACCAGAGCAAAGAGCCTAAAAGGGGCATCGCGCTTGACTTCGGCGAGGGTCCAATGGAGCTCCCGGAGTCCTCCAGTGTCGAGCGTCGATGACGGCCACGGGGGGGGGGGGAAATAGGGGGGAGAAAAGCCCCCATAACCCGGCGGCCCCCCC
>DWPV01000453.1:0-28935 GCA_018251915.1 Urbanus proteus proteus | reverse complement strand
AAGCCCAATATGTATACGATATGTATAACTTATTTACAAAAGATTAACGGGCCGCAAGTAAGACGTCGGCGGGCCGCGGGTTGCCGACCGCTGCCTTAGATAGTTATACTATAATATCAAATTGTCAAAGAAAAGCTCGCGACCATTAATATAAAAATTTAAAATCTTGAAAAATTGAACTAAGACACTGATTAGCCATTAGGAGTCTATTTCTATGGTAATCCGTGGTTATACTTACCCATATATTTTAAAAAGGGAATATAGGTCATCCAGCTATGTCCGGTCACGTAGTTCTGACCTCTTGTTAACACATTACTTGTTATACCGAAGTTCCCGCGAGTTTGCATAGCGTCAGCAACTTATTCCGCGCTTAATTCATTTGCAGTAATCCCAGTGGAATTGTGTGAGGAAGTAGACGAAGTTAGTCGCAAATGTTTTAGGCAAATCTTATTCGTTTTCTATAGTGTTAGATTAAAAATACGATTCTCCTTACAGTGAAATCCACGAACAGCTAAACCAATAATAAATATCTAAATTCATCATTTAGATTTTTAAGGTTTTACTGCCCAAAGATTTAATCCAGAAATGTACGTGTGTCTTATGGCATGGAGTGTATTTTGTTAATTAAATAATGAACTATGTATTTTTAAAGTAGCAGAACTCTTGATATAACTTTAAGGTAGGTAGGGCATATAAGATGAGGCACTCTATTTATTATGATCGAAGTAGCAAACGAGGACTCAGTTGGAACGCTTCGAATAAGTATGTATGTCTCCCTTACTACACCCTTCAAACCAGAACACAGCAGTCCTTAACACTGCTGTTAATGCTGTTATTAGGCAGAAATAGGCGTGACGGTGGTGCCGCCGGAGTCAACCTACACAGAGTTCTACCATCTTTAAAAAAATGATAAGACTACGCATGACTCACACAGATATACATACATACTGGATTACGTTTATTTAACAGCGAGTGAGCTATATGTTCCTTTATTTTTAGAGGATTGCCTTCCACAAGGCACTTCGCTTTCTGTCCGAACTCGTCTGTAAGTCTGGATGTAGTTAGAAGTAAACTATTGTTCCGGTCTGGTTACCGGCATTCCACAGATTGGCCCCATTTTGCCTTCCGATGTTTCGGATATCTGCTTCTTGTTTGAGAACTTCGCATAGCAATCTTGGTTTGTTGTTGTTTGATGAAGTTTTACTAGATTGCGATGTTTCTAATAAGATAAGACTATTGTTTAGACTTCTATGTATTAACTCGTTTCAACTTACCTAAGTATAGTAGGTATACTCCTTCTTCGTTTTCAGACGGAACAGATTTAAGTTTGATTAAGTATTAGGTGATTAAAGTATTAGGCACACATTTCCAATTAATTGGATTCAATGTTTTATTTCCATGGCTTGTCAGTAACTCTCGGCTCAGTAACGCAATGAATATTTTAAATGATAAATGCAATGGTAGGTAACAAAAATTCGTTTGTTATCTAAAAACAAAATCACCGCTCCTTAAACTCAGAAATCCATTGAATTGTTTGTCAAGTTTATGTAGAGTTAGCGTGTTTACAAATACAAGGGGAAACCTTTAACTGTACAATCGTGTAGAATTGATATGTCAATAAAGAAAACGACGTTCCTAAAAGGAAATATTCCTTCAGTGTAGGAACTTTACAGTGTAATCCAGAAAATCAATGTTCGATATTTACATTGAAGTTTGAAGTGGGTATAATACCCATCGATATGTACCCTCGTTGACATAGGTAGATAATGATTAAAAGAGACTAAATAAAAGTGTAAATATAGTTATATCCAGGCTAGTGGATGCTTTGTATAGCAAGAATGTACGCAAAAATTAGAGTAGGTATAATTTTAGAAACCCAATTATTGATTGATGTACATAGTTATATAGATGTCGCGGACAGCTAGGCTGATGGATCCTTCGTTATGTAGTTACGCAAAAATAATCTATACAATACAAATAAATAAAATTGAAGGATCTGTTCGTGATTTCAAAATAACAACATTTTATTCTATGCAAATGAATAGTGATGCATATGAACTACTTATGAGTAAAACCGCGGGTATCAGCTAGTAAAAATATATATTTAAAGCTAAATTCTTGATTGTTGTCGGGCAGTTGCAACTTACCATCAAGACTGCTTGCTCATATGCTACTTGTATATTATAAAAATGGCACAATTATTTAGATATTCAAACCTTTTCATCCATAAAAATAAAACGCAAAAATATAGTTCAATAGACAATTTCTGGTTGATAACGTTCACGGATGTTGACACTTTACTGTGAGATAACAGAAGCGTCTCTGGAGATCTAGTTTGAAACAAACACTTGAATACCAGTTTCTAGACCGGTGCTCAAGTTTGGCCTTCGTCCATATTGTTCAGCCTACTTGATTCTTACTTGACGTCTTCTAACTTCTAACCAATGCCTTTTGGCTGGTTATATTATTATGTTCAATTCTTTTTTTCATTTTTCGAACTAATGATGCTTATGACCTGTATTAGAGGATTTTATAATTGTTTTTAAAAATCTTCCGAAAATTAACATGAAGTTGTCTTCTTGTCGATGATGATGTTCTTGAACCAGTAAAATAATTTTATCTACTACAAGGATGTTTCAAGATTGATAAATTTTTATTTTGTCTATGATCAATCTATTTATCGATCTGTGATCATTCTCTTGTTTATACTTCTACCATTACTACTAGGTATTACTGTAGTATTGTATCAGATGAAGACAGATTTCATCTGATACAAATACTCGGTATCCTCGGTAAAAAGTTATTTACTAAGACAGTGTCTACCACAAATGTACGTTTCACCTGAAACTATTTACATTATAGTACTGAATTAATCGCATAAGCATCTGGTATTGCAAGGTCACTTAGATCGGTTTATCTCATCGATTGAAGTCGATAACATTTTTCCATAAACCGCTCGATACTACAGAGCATCAGTTGCGGTCGGACGCGTATAGGTTCAAACCGTCGTATTTTGAACCTTATTATAAACAAAGTGTGTTGCATGGGAGGAGTACCTAGATTATAGTATAGTGTAGGTCGTGTGTCAAGGTTCTAGGATGGCGGAGAGTGACAATGTTAGTGTGAGTGTGACCGCCGTGGGCACGTGCTGCCGCGTGCGGCGCAGGATGCAGTGTTTCGGATTCCACGGTAACCTGCGAATGAGAGAAAACTGGTGACCGAATGAAAGTGTGAACGACGGTCGAGTGATTCGGAATAGATTAATCTCACCTGTGTAAATTGTGTTTTACATATTGTCTACTGAAGATCGTTTATTTAACACGTCTGTGTCGCACATTGTGATCAGATATCAGTTATATCCGTAGTTGTAGTTGAGTTACTTCATAAACAATGTGAATAAAGGATAACGCAAAATTGCGTCATCAAAATAGTAATATGCCTATTTAAACATTAAAATGACATAACATAAATGAATATACTATATTAACGTGTAGGTGCTCATTTATTCATTTTTCCTTCGTTTCATTCACTAAACATTATTTTGTATCGTAAATGATTTTAAAAGTACGACGCGATGTAAATATGTAATAATAGATACCTACCTAATTAAATTTTAAATCAAATTCAAGTATTCGATTTATTTATAATTCTTGTTATTTTAAAAATATTCGTTAGATTATAATATGCCTTACATATTGTAATCTTTTCGATTTTGTAAAAATGTTGAGATTTATATCAACTTTCTAGTCTTTTCTAATTTGCACAAATTAACTAAGTATTGCAATCTCCATAATACTTTCTAAGGATTAACTTCATAAATACGATGAGATGTAACTATACAAATTGTTACCCTGAATATACCTACTTAGTCAGAATGTGAATAAGAATGTTTTAATTAAACCTATATAACTAATAAATGCATTGCAGTATTTACTGCACAAATATTATCACTTTTAACATAGACATATATATTATGACGTATATCAAATATCTACTGTCATAATTAATTACCTAGTTCCATTAATAATCAGTATGAAAATAAACGTTGCAATGTATGTATTTGAACTTTAACCACTCATACGTTAGTGATATAAATACCTTCTTCCAATTACAATTGTAATGATTTCAGAAAAGTTATTCACTTTATCAAAAGTTCATACTAAACTAACCTACCCAGAAATTCCCTTCGTAAAGATTTATGTAACAAAATTATAAGCAACTTATTCAAAAAAATCTTGTTTAGCGAAAACTTTTTTCTTGTTATTCCCATCTAGGTAAATTTTGCCGGGAAATGGCAGAGTCCTAACTTTTATTACTCTGAAATAAGTTGCGGCGGGAGTTTTAGCAACCTACTTAGATACCCTAGTTTTCAGATGAACTGGTAATATCAGTGCAAATTCAAAACGAAATATTACTCCGAGTGAATATTTTTTGGTTCCTTCATCATCTTAATATTAAACTTTAAAAATTTATAACTGTAATTTAATTCTAATGTACAGCAAAGTTCTGTTTTTGTATGAAAATATAAATCAGGTAGGTAAATATAACAATATAATGTATTATTATTATATAGATAAAAATAATATACAAGACGAAATAGAAGCGCCATTTACACACGTTGAGGTTAGTCGCTTTTGCCTAGCATTAACATAAATTGCGTTAATGTTTATTGACCACCAACAGTTTTGTTCTTTTTCAGTACATGGCAGCCGTATTGTGTTTAATTTAAAAGCCCAAAGATAACAAAACAAAGTTGGCGACGCGTGAAACACTTTTCATGCGTAACGCCCAAACAGCGATAATTCCCGTTAATTAGACTCGCTTACTATTGAATGCTCACGTTCATTGTTCTCTTATACAGGGTTGTCAATTAGTAAACGACATTACAAGGCAAGTTCTATTTATAATAAACATTTGATTAGGAACATTAATAATGTGTTCAATCGTTATTTTGCGTGTCGACCTTCGAAAATACTTTATTTATTCGTGGTTAGAAACTCACATAACTTCGAATAATAATAAGTAAGGACAAGCTCTACTTCGGAAGGGGAGGAGACCACCCCTCCTTTAATAATAATACCACACGCGTTAAACCCTGCTAGAGCGATCGTCTCAAATATCATTAAGACTTCATAGTTGCTGTACGTGTTACATTGTGCTTCAAGACTTACGATATTTATAATAAACACAAACGTATAGTGTACTCAATATAAAATGGTATTTAATTAGTGTTGTCAATTACAAAAATTGGTGCGTATGCGCACGTTTGCGCAATGTGATTTAAAAACTTGTGACTTTGAACGTACCTCAATTTTTATTTTATATCATGTTATTATTATTAGATATTAATTTACACTTTCGTTTCCGAAGTGCCAACCCGAGTCTAAGCAGTGATAGGCGGTTGTAGCGACATCTTCAGATACATCGAAGACGGCAAATACAGCGCGCGCTTTTGCTGTTCGTACGTTCTCCATCGTGGGTGGTATCTTGTATTTGTGCGGATTTCTCAAGATTTTGTGTTAAAAGTTTGTGTTTAATGTAAATGGCAGCTACAGATTTCACCGCGAACAACTGGATAACGAACAATTTTGTAGCAAAGATTTTGGTTTTGTGATATATTGACCATTAAGACTTAAGTGCTGATGATTACTTTTTACATTAAATGATAAGTGACAAATATATTTCTCTACGTTTTGCACGCCCGAATTGGATCATCGCTAGAGTTGAACGTCTTAAATATCGTTGTTAATTACATAAGGCGCGTGCCACCCAAGAGTAGCAGCGACATCTTCACACAGCGCGGCGACCGCGGGCGTTGCGCGCGCGCTCATGTGTCTCCAGACTTGCCGGGTCGCGTTCACACACATGAAGTTCTACCTGTTCTCCGTCGGGATACAGCGGCTAGGCGAGTGTCTTGAGTGTATATTACAACTGTGCCTTAGTTACAGAGTCGTGTGTCGCATTTCAGGTACTTTCTATTTAATAAATATTTAAATTTGTCTACTTTTCATCACAACCGTCTCTTTTTGGCCGAAGACGCTGAAAAGACGGCGAACGCAAAATGTTTTAGAACATTTTGAGATTTGGTTTACGTATTTTAAATTATTTTTAACCATTTTTTAACCTGATTTTAAGATTTTTTTATCCGATATTTATAATATAGATTTTATTAAATGCGTATTCAACGTATTTAAGTATTTAATACTGAGCTGGGGTTTTCAAAACAATTTTGTAATGCAGTTATTCAAACAATTTGTTTTAATATTTCATCTTTATATGAACCAGGTCAACTTGGATCTTATTGCAAGATGCATCCCACTATTTATGCATGGATCTCGCAATATTATAGTAATAAGTGCATCCTTCCCGGTTAATCTCAATGTGGAACGGTGTCCTGAATTTTAGCCGAGTATCATTTACATATTGTGTTTACATAAGTTACTAGACAAGTTTTACCCACTATGTTCCAATATTTATTATAACATTTAGATAAACCCAATTACAGACATGATATATTATGTGTTAGGTGATATATTATGCCATAAAATGGGTTTCGTTATTTTTAAATAGTTCATGCAACGTTCTAAGTATAAATTACCTACTTTTATATGTCCATTAAAATCTTTCATTAACATAGTAACATTTGTATATAAGTCTATGACATTTAATATTATGTTCCTAATAAAGTATTTTACTAAAATAAACCGTAGAATAAATTAATGACATGACTTAACTTCTTTACGTAATTCAGACTACTTTACTAAAACCAGACCGTAAAAGCATTTCAAATTGGTGTTTAATATGTATTAACTTTCTTTGGTATTTGATATGTAAATAAATTGCTATAAGTATTGATATATTGAGAACGTTGGCCTTGCTTTATCACAAACTTGATGTTTGGAAGGTAAATGTGTTTTCAATTGCGCCTCATTAACTTTACGGCTCCATTAGTTAGAATTTCATAGAACTATTATATTTTACTATAAATACCTACTAGAATATCTTCTATAAACTTAGGTATAGGACATATATAACTTAGAATTCATTAACAAGATATGAATATTATGAATCTATTTCTTAACTTACTTTCTTTTAGCTTAGTCTAAAAATTTAGTCAAAATGCATTTGTAGTTTCCAAAATTGGTCCGAAGTCCCAAACAGACCGATATTATAACATTGCCTATAAGAAGGTGTATGATATGTAGAGACCACCATAACATGTATAAGCTTACATATATAAAGGAGACAGCTAAGGATACTTCAACGAATCCAGGTGCAAAACACAAAAAACAGTAACCAGACAGGCGACAAGCTTAGATAACGATCTTTGTGATAAACAGACCCCAAAAAATGTAACAGTTGCGCCTATTTGGAAATGTTATAATATGTTGTTAGAAATATATCCTATATTCCAGTATACAGTCTTCAATTAAACATAGTTTATGCATGGGCTTAGAAATTACGTCAATACCTTCTTAGTTACTTCTAAGTGTTACGATTGAATGTAATTTTATGTCACATGAGTCGTTTTTGACTATTATATCTAATTAGAACAATTTATTTTCGTCAATATGACAATGCCCTACGTTGTTATGATAATATTAATTTATAGCATGTTCTCATCCAGAGGTTGCCGCTATTATTACTATTTGAATTCTAATAATTTTCAATTCACTATGGCTCAGTCACGTTACGTTTATGATTGACGGCTGAAGCCAGCTGTGAATAAAAACTAGCTAAGAATATGATAATGAAAGACATAAAGGTCAGTAGAACTCACACGGAGATCCTTATATCAATGTGTATCTAAGTTCCATTTGTACTTACTTCATCCTGTTACCAATCAGCGATCACACAGTCGCATCACCCGATGTTTCTCTCAAAAGGTCAATGTGAAGATAGGAAATAAAAAAAATACTGTAGTTAATCTGTGAAACATTCCAATAATCTATCTTTAATAACGTTCGTTATAATATACATAGGTATGTCTTACGTGGAAACGACATCGAAGTAGCAAGCCTAACCGTGGCCGTAGAATTTCACTGCGGAAATATTCGGAGAGATTCCCTAAATTTGTTGGTCTCACATCCTTCAAGATCAAGGCGCTACACAGCACCCCGAAGTACTCTACCACCTTCCCAGGGTCCTTGGACATCAAGTATGTATAATGGCCACGTAAAACATGTGTAAACCATATTGTTTACATTAGCTTTATTAGGAGAGAAACTTAGATACGCTTCAATGGTCCATGAAACAAATAGACGAGCGATTACACGAACCATTACTCTCTCCCTTTGTCTTCTATTTGCTCCAAAATTCTGTTAAATGATGACTAAGTAGTTCTTATAGTTATCCCTTACAAAAGGAATAAAGGTAGGTTAAGTTAGGTTATAAATTATTATGTAACAATTCGTATCTTTTGCTTCCATGAATTATTTAACGACATACTAATATGGCAATAATATAAAAGATAGATGTACCAACAATTATAGAATTGAAAAACAATATTTATCAGATTCTAAAAGGAACTCTTTGTATTCTATGATTTGGATCAAAAATTAAATATATACAAATAAATAAAATTTAAGTGTCTGTTTGTTATTTCAAAATAACAACTTTTTACTCAATGCATATGAAAGTATAGGTACACGATACCTGTAACAAAATGCAATTAATTTTGTTTTTGTCTGTCTGTCTGTTTGGTAATTGTCTGAGGTAATTTTCTAAACGGCTGGACCTATTTTGACGGGACTTTCACTGGAAGAAAGCTGGAGGTCTAAGGAGTAACATAAGCTACTTTAATTTTTGAAAAAAAGTATTAGTGCGTGCTCCACGCGCATACGGGCCTCCTCGCAAAAAACGCGGGATTTCAGTTATATTTAAAATTGTATTCCCTCTTACTTTATAAACGCGGGTGCAACCGCGGGGATCAGCTAGTAGGTAAATAAAAATAAAATCCAAGGTATTTCGCTAAAAAATATATTATTTATAAAAAATAAGAAAACATCGCCATTTAAGAATAAATGTAAAGAAAGTAGTAATGAACGTTCTTAGAGCTGTTATAATTGTGGCGTTTATCTTCGCGGTATTTCACTTCACCGTTGGTCGGTAAAAAACCGCAATCCGACTTTTACTGCTTTCCGAGAATAGAAAAAAGTTTACGTCGGAATTATGTAAAACTGAGCGCCCTTTTCTAACGTGCTGACGTCACGGATCTGGGGTTGCCAGTTCCACTTCTGAGTCTGCAATATGTAATCGTTTTAATATTCGATTTTTCTTTGAAACTTAGACATGCGTCTTGCCAAGTCTAGTTTTTGCCATGACGAGACGTATAGGTATGTAGAGTTGAGTAAGTAAAAGTTGAGGGTTATAGATATTAGAAAACATCAAAAAAGTGACTCTTAAGATATAGGTAGAGTTGTTACATTGTGTTGTTATTAAAACACAATGTCCTTTCTACCCACATTTGTCCGTGACGTCATACTCAGACTTATAGGTACCTACGTGTAACGTATAAGTAACCTCTTTGTTGTCTCGAATGTTAGTTGCCAGGATTATTGAGATACCGTTTCTTTTTTGTACCAGCTTAACATAAATATTCTACAAAAAAAATACAATAAAAATTCCCTATAAATCGCCTTCGTGTGATGGAATACAAGGTTATTCCAAACTTTGCCCGTTGCTCAAGCATTAACAGTCTCTACTCTTTCCATTTACCTTAAACATCAACAACATAAATCAAGAGAAATCTAGTCCCGACCGTATCGAATGAAATAAATTGTAGGAAAAACAAAGCATTTGTCATCACCAGTTTGCGACGGGCAACGCTCCAGATAAAGTTTCTATCTCTTTATACTTAATGATGTGTGAAAACTGCAAAAGTATGTTAATGTCGCTATAAAATAACGCGACACATCGGTCCTTTGTCGTGCACCTCGTTCTAACTGACAGATGACTCTAAGATTTATGTTCCACCACTTTCAGTTACGCGAGGAACAAATCCTAGTTCTTAGAAGTTATAGAAAATTTAAATGCAATTACGAAAGGATATTAATATCTTAGCTATTAGCGATGAGATGAACAGAATTCCGCGAGACATTATTTTTTGGTTGTTATTGAATTTGATTGAATTTCTTTGTTGTATGAAATGTTTGAATGTGCGCACACCACCACCATACAATCTTCATAATATGTCTATTTTATAATAGCAGTACCGAATGTAGTAGCTGATGCATTTTGCTTCTTAACAGTAGCGGGATAGCAAAATTTTCCGTGTATTACAAATTTTAATCTAGACAAACGTTCATTAGGTAGGTAAACACCGAATGGTTATGGTTTTCGAGTTTGTTTTTACTTCTAAATCCTATCATGTCGGTATTAACATAAAAAGTAGTCGTAACTGGTTGCATTATCTAAAGGCGAAATATCTTGAATATATTTTAATTAATTAATTTTCCTACATTACTATGTGCTTGGATGATATGTCCTTCAATAGTACCTACTTATCATTTACAAATAGGATACTCGAAGTAATGTACATAAGCGTGTTTGTTCTTATTTATATTTTTGGTAGAATCGTGCCCTAGTAATGTAAATATTGGCTATATTAGTTTAAACAAATAGTGTAATAATTTAGGCCACGATTAGGTTAGAGCACGAATTTTCCTAATAGTTTAGACATTTTACGAAGATGTAACATAATGCCTGTTATAAAGGTCCCTTCGCATAGTCATTCGTTGATTTGACTCTGTTATTAACTCACCCAAATCAATCATTCTATTAGACATACTATGTAGCATATACAATTTTATAATTTTGTACAAGTAGTTAATAATTGTATTTAAGTTGTTATTTAAAGCAGATGATTGTAATTTCTGATTCTTGTCTATCTACGTTAGGTTCGTAATATGTATGCGGTTATCGGTCGAATCGGTAATGCACGTATTATACATGTCATCATGTATAATACGTGCATTACCGATTCGACACAGAAAGCGGAAGATTTAACTGTATACACGCTGAACTAACGTGTTAGTGGCATATATGTACCGGCCTATTCCATTAGTTCTGAACAAGCAAAATAGAAATCGTCCATCTGATCACTTATTCGTGCATCTTGGTCACAGAAACGGGAACCGTAAAAGCTCTATCTATTTGAATATCGCGTCAGAACTCACAGTACGGCAACAATTTCAAATATAATTATTCTAGGAAATGTGCTTAATTATATCTAGATAAGTTATCTTCGGAGTAAAAAAATAGGCATAAAGTAATCAGATAAGACACAAGTTACCTTAAGAATATTTTTAAGATCAGCAATTGGCACTGAGTCCTTGTAATTAACTCATGGATTGGTTAAAAATGGTTAAAAAATACTTATTTTAATCGTATGAAGTCCCTTTTCTAAGGTTCAGTTCGACGCGGTATTAAATACCAGTTTATTTTCAAGTAAAACTAAAATGGAAAATTACCCATTTTGATAAGTTAGCTAGATCGAAATTTATACCATTGCTGTACCTACTTCAAAAATAAACAAACTGGGTTAAATAAGGTTAAAGTAGCTGTGATTAGGATATATTTACGATTTAGATAATTTACGATTTGTGAAAAGCTATCCGCAAAATATTAGGAAAACAAATCATTTCCGTATCAGCTACAGCATGGTACATTTATGACAGTTATTAATTTCGTTTCTTGCATAACTAAAATAGTGTTTCATTTCGCTCACTACTCTATTAACTTCGGCAAGAATAAAGTCAACTCTAGCAGCTTAAGAATTTATAATTAGTTTTATTCATTGTATGAAGTAACTTTGAGCTACTACTTCGTCCGTACTGAAATCTCCACTTTCAGGACTTTGGAAGTAATTATGTCGTATCTCCATAAAATGATTTTGCAGCATTTCTAGTTTTTGGGTTTAAATTTGGGTAATAATAAAAAATGTAAAACAATAAGTGCCGATAAATGAAGGAGGCCAACTAGAAGTCGAAATATACCATTTTGGGGTCTGCATACAAAATATATTGTACGTCTCTGTGAATTATAAATCTCACTGATATATTGAAATCATGAAATATATTTTATTTGGAAAGTTGTACAATTATCAGGGGTGTTCAATATTAATGAGTATTAGATCAGAAAGCATGTCAGATGTCATTCCTAGTATCCAAAACAACTATGAGATCCATAATACTAAAACCAAATAAAAAGTTACTTAAAGTTATTATCATTTCTAAAAAGCTTCCTTAAGCTCAGTTCAAAGCTTTAAGTAGTGCACGGTGGCACTAGAGCACGGTGGTAGGTTGTTAGTCACGCCCGTACCTTGAAAACCCTTGAGCTATATGCGGTATCAGTAAGTTAAGTACCCACCGTGAGAGTTACAACCATCTCATGTAGCCTATCTACGACTTAAACCGCCCCTAACGAACACGGTTTATTTCATACGTATTTTTGCACCTACAATGTTTTTAAGTATAATTTTAACTTTTCTTCAGCATCTGAGTACTCCATGTGTGTAAATTCACGAACGTTGCAAAATTTAATTAATGAATACGATTTAATAGTTACCCTTCGTCTTTAGCTCAACTAATCTTTTGTAATCCCGATCACTTCAGCCAACCAATCTTTCTTAACTATTGTTTCTAGAGATAATACATACGCTCTGGTATCCAATTGAAACCCTATTAATATTAATTTAAATTGAACGAATCAATGCATACATTTCCTTAGGTTTGAGAGTATTGATGTTATCGAATATCGATGCAGTGTGGTTTGCTTTCGGTTTTGGGGAAGTCGCTTCACATAGTTCACGTCGTTGTGTGTGAATGTGTGGTAACCACACTATGCTGAATCCAGAATATTGCAGGCTGTAATATGGCTCTATAATTTTTAAATGTTTTGACAGCTTTAATATAGGTGTGTATTAAGTTTACTTTCTTGATAAATGCTACTATGAAAAGGAAATTTAAAAAAAGGAATGAAATAAATAGGCACAGGACAGATTACCGCACATAAATTGTATTTTTTATTATTATCATAATAAGCATACCTATCCTTTTTATGAAAATGGTTAAAATACCTACTGAGACTTACCTACTATATTTTAAAGGTCGAAAAAAAATTGTGCGGAAAAGTATTTCAGCAGACTATATTGAAGTCTGTTTATACCCACTGCATTTATGTTTTTGAATTCTACAGCCCGTAAAAAGAGAAGTAATTTGCTTAGTTTGAAACGAACGTGCTCTTAAATTTTAAAACCGAATGAATAAATTACTGGAAGAGCGAAGAGCCATCCGCCGTTCGCAGGCTTGCAAACTGTCATCGACACTTTTAATTGCTTTTCAATGTGTTCCACACGTTTGCTCGTGGTGATTTCTTGTTATCCGATCCGACATCGGCATACGACCTAATTTTTTTTTAATTACGAGCATGGAGCTCATCTGATGGTAAGTGGCCATTGCCATACACATCTGTAATCAACCCCAGATAAGATCACAGTCCTACCTAAGGTCAGTCACAGATGCTACCCCTGACGACTAAGTTGGAACGCCTCGGATAAGTACGTCTCCGTTACCACACCCTTCAAACCAGAACACAGCAGCGCTACACAGCTGTTATAAGGCAGAAATAGTTGTCGCAGTGGTGTCACCGGAGTCGAACCACAAAGGTCTCTACCACCATTAATATTATTATTATTTATGTGTTTATTTTATGGGAATCTTCTGTAAAACAGTGATGTTTAATGGTTCTTTTTTTATTTGAAGGATGTGGTAAGAAAAAATACGAGGCATAGTCCTTAAGGGTACGAAAGTACCTACGTATCCGTGCAGGACCTTAGGTACGATTTCCTGTTTGGAATTGACTACTTTTGGACGTCCATGCACGGCAGAGCCTATCTGAGTGCTTGTTTGTTGCGTCACTTTCATCAAGAATAAATATTTAAAACGTTATTCCGTTGAAAATGTGTTACGATACCGTCATACGATGTCGAATCGGATAATGTGCAATTTCTCTTATACTGAAAGTAATGACGCCAGTGTTCACATTTTATTTATTTCTCACGTTTATATATTCGTGAAACGACATTTTGAGCGTCCTGTTACTCATCCAATGAAATCACTGATTTAATGGCATATAAATCCGCATTATTAAAATTGGTTGGACGTTCTTGTTTCCGTTCATTTACATATGCATACAATTTCACATGACATCTGCAAACTGATATGCTGGTTTAAAAACATCTAATTCTGATAACAGTGACTAAAGCTCGTCTTAGATGGGTAAGTAGTTACGATATTTTTAGTAACTTCTTTATGCAGGCCTTGTTGTTAGGCTTAATAGCAGTTTTATTACTAAACAATCGTGTTTACCATAACAAATAAATTACTAAATCTCAACGAAGGCTCTCATGGCGGTTAGTCTTTTGATAGGAGGAACTAAACATTAAACCAGACTCAATCCATCTGCTCTAAAGTAGGTTGGAATAATATGGTGAAACTATTTTACAGTTACAGAACCTGAAGTTTTATAGTGGAGCTTACAAGTTAAAACTTTGTAATACAAATATAAATATATTTAACTTTATAATATTATAAAAAATAGTATAATTGGATGTTGTAAATAAAACATTTTACACGTATCTGTATAATACGTTGCATGTATTTGGTTAAAAAGATACATATTCGAACTTATGAGACACATTGAGTCTTATCGATTATTTGATGAGGGTGGCGCCGGTATTATCGCACATCTCTAAACATTCGGCCATTCGTTTGCCACGTCTGGCAAATCTCCATGCGACGTCAATTACGTAAATTAAAGGCCATTTTGCTTAATAAAATCCGGTATCCGTAATGAATATGTTTGAATTATTTTTAAGCTGTTGGATTTAAATAGACTTCGTGCATATAAATAATAAATAAATAAATAACGCTTCACACTCATAGCCAGACAGTAGGATTTTCTCCTGTGTCGTAGGTGCCATGGACAACACACAAGATGACACACACCCAGACCGAGAACGGAAATTTAAACTCATCATTCAAATTTCCGCCTTGCTGGGAATCGAACCCAGGACCCTCGGATTAGCGGTCCGGCGTGTTAACCATTGCGCCATCCGAGTCGTCAAATATGTAATAGCCTGAAAATATTTTGCAAGAATATCTCATTCAGGTATTCATTCGTATCGAAATGAATTCTGGCCGCAACACCGTGACGAATTTATTGATACCCACTTATCAAAATGGATCCCGGTTGGATCAAGGACGACCGTACGTCCGTATTATATTACACTACTTCCTATCTATTTAGTTACATGCATATTTTATTTTATTTACAATTCGTTCTATATATTCCTCTATTTAAAGACATCTACAGCGAAGATTATTCAATAATTCAGAATATATTTTTGAGGTTCTGACTAATCACTGCAGAACCCAAAACCACTAAATTTCACGATGTAGAGTTGTAGAGCCTCTCTACGAAAGGATTCTTTTATTTTATAGCTCTGAGGGGGTTAAATAGGACTTAAATCGTACTGACCTATTATTATCTAGGCGTGAAAAGTCGACGACCGCCAGTGTTATATGTTGTGTTATTTATTTACTATGTATTTTATAACAACACCATGGTCGTTTTTACCATCATATCAAGAAATATTAAATTTAGATAATAGTTATTTAAACATCATAATAACGATATTATAAGTAAGTTTATGGCACCAGCTTCAAGGGCGCTGCATCGTACATACTCTAAGTACACAATTATGCAGACCCACACCCCACTTACACTAGGAACTCTACAGTACACATGAGAGGCATACTCGTAGCTGTTAGAACAAGAGTGCAAGAGATACAGTATCTTACATTACATTCTCGTCACTCCTGTTTTTATATTTATTATTATACCTACTTCTGATATTTTATTAAAAATATTTTTCTAATCATGTCTTTAAATGTAAGTAGGGATAAGAATACGGGTTCCTGATACCACAGACATTTGAACAATTCGTGAATTCTTAAACCTTTAAGGAACATCCTATATAGTCATCTGTAGATTCTATAGACATAGACATGTAGACACGTAATAGATCAAATTTGACTATGAAATCTCTGTAAGTTTGTACGATAAACTGATTTTTTCTAATCTAGTTTCCATATCAGGCATTCAGGTTCGCAAATTCACGTGACATTGACTTTCATTCTTATGACTCTAGCGCGGGCCCGAGATTTAAAAATAAACATCAGATTTTTCTCTTTTTGAAAAATAAACGAATTTTTAAGTCTTATCAAAGAGTTTGTATGAGAAACTTCAGAAAAAATTTAGCTATGCGTTTGATGACCAGGTACCTACACCACTTAATAATTACGAAAAAACGTCAAATCGTGTTTGCAACGAATGAGTCAAGATTGATGAATGCACATCAAGAAAACTGTTATGTTTCTTATACCAGAATAATATTGTGATCTTGCGGCTTGTGCCATTGAACTGGCGCATGCTACTGACGCCGGCACGCACTAATTAATATGCACTTAATTATGTTATAAAAATGCCAGTCATAAATGATTTGGAATTAATTTGAAACACGGTAGTCATTAGTCACCCTGATGAGTTCTTCTATTTTTGATGTGAGAAATACCTTATCTCATTGTTGTTTCATTAAGTTAATTTTATGTTTTGGACAGTAAATACTTTGTTTTATGTTACGTACATTAAAATACTTAAGGTTATTCTAATAATATTTTGTAATTAATTTTCGTTAACCCATTATTGTCCCACTATCGGCCAAGAAGAGTTATAAATGAAACTACGGAATGCCATCTGCGCAATAATTATGTATAAGTAGTAGTGGTAGATATGTACTCGTACCTTCGAACTATGCTATGTAGGCCTCACCAATACACCATTCCTTCACATTAAGTAAAGTAGTCATTAATTTCAATTACGTTTCAATAAAGGAACGAGCTGAATTCAACATGAATTCGACCTTAATTATTTACGAGTACTAGGGAGGCATAGTTTTGTATTCATGAATGGATGTAGGTAAATAGAACTGCGTACGTCCGGCATTCGATTGTTACATTGTCGGTCTCGTTGAACGTCATTCAAACTCGTTCATCCCTGACCCCGCTTGGGACGGAGAAATAAATGAGAAAGACAAAAAGATCAACACTAATGAAGCTAGGGAACTTACTAAAATTGTTTATGCAGTAGGAGCTACATTGAATTGATTTTGATGCAGGGAAATCAGAGAAAGTGATATCCAGAAGAAGTCTTCAGGGAAGTTAATCTCCGTATAATCGAAGGGTAGGTAGGGAAATAAATGAAAATCCAATTAACATTTCAAACTGTTACAAACTGCCAAATATACGGAAGAGAAGAAATTAGTAAAAATAAAAGTAGGTCTGTAGGAGAAGCTTCAAGGCCTGTTGACCCTACCCCCTACTCGAGACAGGTAGAAAACATTATGAATGCTTGTTCATTATTTTTCAACTTTGTTCAACTTTGATACCGTAACTGTATAGAAACTCAGTAACGTAGATATTAGTGAAATATGTGGGAAGAATGATGGGGGATGTAGAGATCAGAGGAAAAGCTTGTAATAGTAAGAGAAGCCCAATGATAGGTTATATGCTCTTTATAATAGAGCATTAAAAACGCGATATGAAGTAATGAATATACATAATTAAATTAATTAATTTAAAGAGTCTTCAGTGTCTCTTAAACACCCGTAATAATTCATACATTCAATAACAAATTATTGATTTTTTTAATTTATGAACTTTCAGTCGCAGTTGTATATCCTTGTTAACGGTCATTAACTTGAAGAAGAAAATATAGAAATTAAAAAATATAATTCCTTTTTCATTACTGTTCTCATCCAATACAATTGTATTTGGATGTCCGTATACTTATTTACCTGGTAGTCCTTGTATAGTGTCAATGTTGTCTCATGAACTGCTATTTTTTACAATATCTAAGCAAAGCAAAAAATAATGACATACCATTAAATTGTTGAATAAAACTTCAAGTTACATTGAACTTCAGACAATGGGTTTCTTATAACTTGTTTCACTCGTTCGTCGTATCTATGATCTTAAATATTATAACCGTGACAATAATAATAAAAATGTAGCAATTATTATTAGTAGATAACTTATTTTTATATACTTTTTGTTTGTTTATATTTGTCATAAATATTTCAGGCAGATTCTAGCACGTAGACTTTAAAATAAATACAAATCATCTACGCCAGATTCTGCGAATTATATTGGCACGTTAGAACCGCGGGAGATTGAATGTTTTGTTTTTCTGTGGGAATGCTGGCAACGAATACATCCTAGACGGAAAATATTAAATTGTTTCAATAATACTTTAAAATAATAATTTGTCTCATCTGAATGGAGGTATAACATCCTAGTACAAAGATGATAATTAAGTATAATTGTATTATTACAATAAAAAGTATGTAAATATTTCTTGCACACCTATAATGTCTATTAAAATTCAATTTAACCTACGCTAAAACTCACGTTGTTTTTTGTACCAGTATGAAATTATTTTTGTAGTTACGATACTCCGTTAAAGTATCTATCTACCTATGTGCCTATGATATTTATGTTTAACAGGAATAGTAACAATAACATTCTTTCTGATAGATAATATGTAAAATAACAATATCTGTCTAGTGGCTATTTGGATTAACCAATTGAAATATAATTCCTAAAACTAACTAGGCCAATTTGTCAGGAGTGAAGAATCACTGTTATAAAAGAACAGACAGAGCATTCAACAAATGAAAAGATGTAGAGATAACAAAGCTCTCTCGAATGGTAATGTCTTCGTAATAAGATTTCCATTCAGGTTAATAGTAACTGGGTGTTCCAGCACGTTTTTCCGACGAGACAGGAATATGCGATTAGAGCCTAACCTACTAATCCGTTCCCTGTGCGTTGTGAGTTTAGCTGATTAATGGAAAAGGAACACGCGATTTGCCTTTTTGTAACCACGAACATCTGATAACGCGGATTTTTTAAATTCCGAAGTTATATTGCTGTAATTTGAAACAGAAATTGATGCGTGCCCCTGTTGGAAATATTTAGAAGGAAAATAACTGTTTGTTTTTTTACCTGTTGTGATGTTAAACTTTGACTTAAGTGTGAAGCGTAAAGTGTGGCATACTTTAGCAAACTTTTCTCAAGCAGTTAAATGAAAATAACTGAGCTACCTAACTATAATATAAGGAACTTTACTTTGTCATTTGTCGAAATCGACTTTGCTGGTATAACACATTATAGGTAACTTTAGATAGATAACTTTAACATTATAATTTTTAAACTATTAAAAAAATATAATCTACTAAAAACAAAAATATTTTTCTGTCTGTCTCCTGTGTTTACGTAATAAGTATTGCAGAAATACACTAAACCCCACATGCGTAGTATACCAATGCATCCGATCTAATTATGACTTAAACCGTGCAGTACTAAATATATTCGAAATTTTTCGCATAGCATCAAAGCTTTGTAAACTCTGAAGTACAGATGAAAGTAAATTCAAAAGAGTTTAACGATAAAACAAAATGAATAAAAGTAGGAAAGCGTTGGAAAAGTCAACTCGTTATGCAGGTGCCAAGTGCTCCTCCATAACTTGTGTACACGATAGAATTTCATTTTAGCTTCAAATTTCGTGAGGCTTTCACTGTCACTAAAATAGAGAACTAAAAGGTTTCCGTCCTTTAATAATAATCTTTTGTAGATATTGGGATTAGTTTAAAAATAGGGTAAAGCTTCTTATTTTAGTTTTTTTACAATTAAAACATTACTTGTTAAGAGGTTACGAGCGCGCTAATCTCTTAAGACACTTCTTGTGGCGAGTAAAATATTAACTTACGTACGTTGGTATTGCAAAATTTATTATTCAGTTGTTTTTAAGATAAGTCCGTGAACATAGAGACTAAAAAATAAAAGAACAGAGTTTTATGTTTCAGTATCGCACAAATAAATGTGTAACAACATAGAAAATAGTTGTTATTATGAAGTAACATACAATCTCATTCATTTAGATTGTAAACGTAGAATAATACAAAAAATAAATTATATTTAGGTAAGAATATTTTATTTATTAACAAAGATGTGAAAAAGGAATATTACTTAGGCATTTCGGAATATTACTTACTTTAGGTACATAATTAAAAACATCCTTTTCTTTTTAAATTATGGCTGTAGATTAGACTAACTTATCTGGACGGTGGATATTTTTATGTTATTGTATTATTTATTATCATAAATGTATAGGACACAACGTTTGATTTATTTGTATTATTTAAATCAAATGTTACATCAGCACTTTGCACTTAACACATAATGAGTGTGCTTACATTTAACGGCAGTTTCCCAATTTTTACCAGTTCAATCCCATGAAACACGGCCGTTAAATCGTTTGATATATTGGTGTCTGCGAGGATTTCTTTTTACGACTTTCCCGAGAGGGACATAACCCAATTAATTCCTGTCATGCTACCATTGCCGTTGTGAAAAGCTATTACTTTTACAGGTTCTGGAGGTTTTTTTTAAGAATTTTCAAAAAATATGTAATGCTTAAATACTTGTAAAAATAATTCAAATTAATAATTATTCATTAATAATTTTAATTTAAGCAATTGGCAACGTTTTATTACATTTCTCCTCACACATTTTTACGTGACATGTTCCCGACACGCTAGAGATTATAGCCATTTTAAAATATAGAAAAATATTAAATTTGTTATACATAATTGGGAAATTATCGAAAAGACGCTTGCTCGATACGAAGAGCAATCATCTGTTGTTACCAGCCTTCATTTGGCAATTTGCATCCCGAGAAACATGACTGTAACTATGTATATTTGTGTATAAGTATAGGGGGGTTAAATTGAGCCTTTGTACAAGTTACATATTTTACCCCTATACTGAAAAATACATTTGAAAAAAGCATATTTGTATTTTCCCAATTCCCAATAACGGGAGCGCCATCCGCCCAATATTTCGTGTGTTTTAAAGACGGGCGGCTATTTAACAGGCTGTTAAACGTTAGCAGCTTTTATTTGTAGCTATACTGTGGTGCCTGCATTGCCGTGTTCCAATTTCCCGAATAATTGTTCGGCATCACAGACATTCCATTCAAGTCTGCATATTTCACCTCTACTGGCTCTACATTCATAGATGTCTATAGGCAGCACCGCATCGCATCACTCGTCTCGGTGTAGAGATTAGCTGCCGTTTAATAGCGCTTTCAGTTTCAAAACTGAAAATAGAAGCGAAGTTTTCATTGTCTAATCTTATACGTTTTGTTGTGCGTAGTGGGCAAATTAGGTAGCAATTTTGAATTTGTACTTATTCACTATGTATATTCATTTCAAAGCTTAAAATCTACAAGTTTGATTTTGAATTTTAGTTTTGTTATTTTTAAAATACAAGTAATTTCTGTAATCCTCCATTTTATTAGCTCGGTTTTCTAATTCCAAATTCGTTTAAAATTTCCAGAAGCGGAATGCGACGGGTGCGGAAGCGAAAATGACGAAGGGCGGAACGTCGGGGAGCTGCTGCTTCCGCAGTACGCGCTGGCGACGGGCGGGCTGGCGCGCGACCACCGCCCGCTCATCACCTTCCCCGACAACAACAACTTCCACACGCTCTCCGCTTCGGAATACCGCCGCCTGCTTCTCTACCTCACCTCTGTGCCCTCGTAAGTATTCATACAGTACGGCCAATGATTGATTCACCTTTTCCCAACAACAACTTCCACGTGCTTTCCGCTTCGGAATATCGCCGCCTGCTCCTTACCTCTGTGCCCTCGTAAGTTCTCATGTAGTCCACTAATAGCTTCGACAAGCAATAACATTTTCCACATGCTCCTTGCTTTAGAATACCACCATTCATACAATTTGCTGTACCTACGACCGACAGCCAATTCCACATATTTCACTATCCGCTATTAATTGTACTTGTAAGCGTTAGACTATTTATCACAGTACGTTTTAAATGAAAGAAGACACCATTTTTAATTTAGATTAAAATTTCCTGAGTTTCCTTGTACATAATGTACATGATACTTGTACATGAGGTACATAAATTACGCAAAATTATAAAAGTATCAATTAAGTAATTGTTAAGCATTACAATATAAAATGCTAATTATCATATAACATTATAACCCTTTGTTTTGAGCAACTCAAAAACATTATGCGTTACATTGTAACAACGAACAAACGAAATTTATTAGCACTTTGTTCTAATGCAATGAACGGTTAATAAAATTTCATTTGCCAGTAAAAGAGCACGTTGGTTTTTAAAAATCAGGTCAGAATACTTAGGCTAACAAACTCATCTATTACCTAGCGTTTCCGTTCAAGCTTTCCAGACTCACCGACGCTAACGCCGACAAATCATGCTTTATCTTTCCTGCAAACTTTGCAAATTTCGTACACCTTTTCGTATTTATAATTTATCACACGAAACGACTTCTGTTTTAAAATATGATATGAAAGTAGACCATATTCATATTGTTATACTAGCATATTAACTAAGCTAAACACCTGGATTTGAATACCAGATCTCCACTTCTTTTTTAAGAAATAATGAGACAGTAGAAATTATTTGTATTATTGCGCATATTGTGTAACTAAAAATCGCGGAAGTTGTGATTTAAGTACAAAAAACGTACCTTAATCCTGGCTCCTATATAAGCTAGTGAGTACCTACAGGTATTGTTGGGCCCCTAGAACCTTAAGTCTCAAATGTAATAAATCGCCGTTATGTTTAAAAATCGGCAATAAAGTTGCCTATCTGACTTTTAATGTCTTTTATCTTTGTAATTTCACCCTTTATTACCTAGTCCGTATCAGTAAAGAGCGGGCATTCAAGCGTTTGTTTCATAAAACCGCTTTTCGATAAAAGTGACAGCTCATGGTTTCACTAATACCTCGGCAAATGAGCTGTCGGTATCAATGGTGGAATCTAGGTTAAACCCATGGCCTATATATCAGCGCTAATTAAAGCCGCAGTATCTCGTTTCTGTGTGGTATGTCTATTCCTACGCTGTGGAGGCAGTTGGAAGCGTCTGCATTTCCAAATAGAAAAGCAAAGCTTAAAACAAAAGTAAATAGTTCCTACTAGCAATTAACAGATTTCTCTCGCTCTATCCGTAATTACCCCTATGTCGTTTTTCCATTTGAATGCAGAAAACATAAACACTTACGGGGTAATATAAGCTCAATATACCGTAATATGATGGACAGGACATTCATACGTCCAACCAAACGCAAGGACCAATCAAAATACTTTATATTCTTCCGTGGGTACAACGATTATCATACAATTGATTTTGGCTTTAGGGAAAAGTTAACAAATTGTAATAAAATTGAAGTCGTTACTGTATATTTAATAACGAAAGAATAAGAGGTACTATAAAGCGTTATTGCCCAGCTGTAAAAGTGTTTGTAAGAATGAAATGCGCAGAAAACCCCGTTATTCTTTAATGTCATAATAAGCGGGATAATGGAATAAAGACGCGTCCACATGCCACACATGCCGGAGTAGACGTTAATTCAGCATAGCAGAATAAAGCCGAGGCATGTTCGATTAACAGAACGGAACGAAATTGAAATTGTACACACGTGATTATAGATAAACCATAAACCACGATCTAGTACTTAAAACGGTGGATTATTGTAACACAAGATTATGGATCTTTTAGATAAAAGTTACTTTCCAATCGTGGGCTCAAATGGGACTTTAAAAATCGTATTTTTTTTCAAACCTACTGTTTTTGATAAAACTTTATGAAAGTGAAAATGTTTGTTTTGTTTGTTGTTTTGTTGATGACTATTATATTATTTTTGTAACAAAAATTAAAACCGAAATGAAATTAATAATTTTTGTTTTCAATTTCCAGGTTACTAGAAGCTGAAATGGGTTTTCACATAATAATAGATCGAAGAAAGGACAGGTGGAATTCAGTGAAGGCAGCGTTACTTAGGATATCTGTAAGTATGATATTACTTACTTTCAATAAATGATATTGCTTTGAAATTACAATTTGTCGCTTTGCCAGCAATACATACCACGGCACTGTAAACATAGTTATAAGATTTCTTTTACGTAATTGCTGTTACGATGGACAGTATGCATTTGCCTTGTTAGACTTACATTAGGCTTCTTGAATCAAGCCTTAATTTGTACGCCCCAAGTTGTAGGATTAATAAATCACGATACACCTAAATTCGATTGTAATACTACTATCGTTACTCATATCCCGTAAACGCTGTCTAAATATGTCTTTTATATTTTCCAGGAATTTTTCCCTGGCATAATCCACGCGGTGTACGTGCTCCGGCCAGCAAGTTTCCTCCAAAAGGCTTTATCGGAAGTCAGCAGCAAATTATTTAAAGAAGAATTCAGGTTCAGGGTGCTCGTATGTTCTTCTATAGAGGAGCTATACGAACACTTTGACAGATCTCAGCTGACGCCGGATCTGGGTGGTGAACTTCAGTACTCACACTCCGAATGGATTCAGCAACGGATAGTAAGTTGAATATTTATAACGTAGGTATACCTACTGCTTATTATCCACAATAATTATCGTGGACTAATGCAATATCGAAAATAAACAAATTCAATTCCCAAAGAATTGAAAACCTTACGCAATGATTTTTCCTATGATGACTTTAATGACTTTTCCTATGATGATTTATTCTTGCGCACTGAACCACATTTGTGGATATTTTGGGAATTTCATAAAGAGCTGATCGCCTTATGGAATACTGAGTAAACAACTACTTAAGAACCCTCATGAAACCTGTAAAATATTGTTAACAGATTGAATGTTTTCCATGTTTCAGGCTTTAGAGAAATTTTCTACACTAATGAAAGAAATCTCGACGAAACTGGACGACTTTATGCATGAAATAGTAGACTGCGATATGGGAAATGATCCTACACAAACCAAAGAATTATTAGACTGTCAAGAATCTAGGTATTGTAAAACTTATGTGCCTAAATATTCAATATTTTAGTTTGGTTGTAAAGGCATTATTAAAATTAGCTATCATCAAACGAGTCTAACATTAGACTACGATTAGAATTCTATTTGACTTCGACTAGTTATCATATAGTTTTTGTACCTATTTAAACTTTTTAAGTTCTATCAATCTACCACCCTACTATTTTTTACTACTAGTTTTTAGCTAAGGACATCTTTTGGCATAAATTGTTTTCATTTTCAGGTATAAAGCTTTAAAAAGTGAACTATCGTCAGCAACGACACAAGGTGAAGAGTTGCTGACGCAAGTGCGGAAACCAAATCTTACTTATAATATTATAAGCCATGTGGCTGCTGTAGAAAGGTAATCGTTAGAATCTTACAGTCATTTTAAGCTTACACAACTTTTTTATAAACCTACAAGCACACTCCAATTGCAGATCGATACAATACCTCTTATGTTATTTGCAGATTACTGGTGCAACTTGAAGAGACTGAAAGACAATTCGATAATTTCTGGCAAAAACATTCCACGAAATTAAATCATTGGCTGAAATTTCGGACATTTTTATTAAATTTTAAACAAATGCAGGTAATACACTTAATTATATATGATTACATGTTCACTGTTATGATTAATGTTAAGAGGGCACGGGTCTAAATTGAAATACCGATGGGTGTTTGTTTCTGTGCCGAAAATCAAATACCGGCGTCTTAGGAGAACAAATTCGGTGTGGTTTGTCGGCCTCTTTCATTGGTTTAAAAACGAATGCTTCCGAAGCCGTCCTTTTGCCCACTAAATCTGATATATCCATGCATTTCTCCTGGTTACTGTGATTGCCCTCGAAATTACTGCGAATGTCTTTCCTCTTCTGTGTATCGAGCTGGTACGATAGTTTTTGTATTTTCCTCGTTTGATCTTCCAAGCGCGCTGTCAACTCCTCCGCCTGTTTCCTTTTCTTATTAAATTCTGTTTGCAGCGAAACTATTTTTCGTTTGCATGTCTCTAGTTCCGCTTTTAATTTTTGCACGTTTAATGTGTTTATTTCTTCTAAACACTCGAGTTTCTCTCTTGAATGTTTCGCCAAATTCTCCTGGTAAAGCGTCTCCTGTTCCACTTGATACGACCAAAACGACATTGCTCTCATAGCGATGTCCATAATCATATCTGGTTTCATGCCCGCTAAAACTATAGATTTAAACGTTTCACAAGGTTTGAGATCTGCTTGAATTACATCGAATTTGTCACGGAGCTCAGTTCCACATGCTGGACACGTTAATGAATTTTCTGCGTTTCTTTTAAATTCACGTTTACCGTGTTCGACGCAAAAAGCGTGAGAACATGTTGTTACCCAGGCTTGACTCGTTAACGATCTTCGACATTTCCGAAAATTGCACATCATATCCAAAGTCATGATGAGATTTGGTATTTTTTCTATAACTAATTAATTACTCTACAAGTTATACAAAGACAAAATCATTACAAAATCTGTTTTATTTTGACGTGTGACAGTTATAGTTTTTTTTTTAATAAAGTAAATAGCCACTAGCCAGTAAAATGTTTAAGTAGATATTTTTTATAATATTATAATAAAAATAAATAATAAATAAATTCAATAAATATTTTTATCAATACTTTAAAAAGATATCTTTTTACAATTCAACGTTTCAGTGCAAATAACACTAACAAACATTTTATTTTTTAATTTTACAATTAATAAGCTGTTGATATATGCTCTAACTTTGTAATAAAAAACGAGTCTTATTTTTATTGCGATGTTTATTAATTTGCTTTGTGTTTACGTAGGCGTCTTTAGACGGGCATCTAAAGACAGCATGCGACATGACAGAGGTGGGCGAGACGGCCAGCCGGGTGGAGTCACTTATATTGGAGGCGAATGACTTCGAAAAACTCTGCAATATTGATCTTGATACTGCGTCATCTGTCATAGAAGACGGTAATACAATGTGACTTTTAATTTGCTTACACTTTTGGAAAATATAACATCTACCCATAATTATATTATACTTGTGGATTTATAATATTGATGAAAATTAATAGATCTGCTCTAAAAAGCAAGATGCCTAGTCTTGATTTTCAGCGTGAAAACTTAAAAAGAAAATGTTATGGATTTTTGGCGCGAACATTTGCGAACAATTATGTTGCCTTTTACTTTATTCATAATTATTTCTATATTTTATGAGTAATAATACATTATTATTTTGTTTTGTTATTGTATTGTGCTTTTTATAATTTGTTATAGGTGAAAAGCTTATGAAGGACCCGCTAAGTTCAGTGGACCACATAGAATCGAAATGTGAGGAGCTGAGAAGAACTACTGATTTATTAATCGATAAGATACAAAAACGAAACATGCTGCTGACGAAAGCCAGAGAACTTATGGACAGGATAGATAAGGTCAATAACTACAATGATATTACTTATTTTAATAGAAGCTACAATACAATAAAATAGTTCAAAATTGTAGTTTTGTATCTAAGGCATTCAACTTTTAGCCCCACACATGTTTAATCTCTTTGTTTTGTATATAATTATACTTTTTGGAGTTTACCTGTCAAAATAATGGGTTCGAATAGATTAGAATCTGTCTTTTTAAAGACTACCAATCATCTACTATAATAATTTTTGGTATTTATTAAGTAGGTACCTATTCTTTAAGTCTTTAAAATTTATACAATATTACTAAGAAGAGATATTTTAAAAGTTACTTTTTAAACATAAAATAGCGAGGAATCTTAGATTTTAAAAATGAATTTAAAAAATAGTTAGACAATATTTTTATAAAATTATAATAATTGAATAAATAAGTGAGTTGCGAACACAACATTTAACGGCCATAATCATTGGTATATCAGAAGAGAATAAGAGATGGTAGAAAATCGATCTTTTTTAAGTCGAATGACTGACGTGCAATAGGAATACAATTAGAGAGGACATGGACACAATTAACATCCGCAGGCAAACGAGTGGTGCGCGACGGGCGTGGAGCTGCTGGCGGGCGAGGGCGCGCTGGCCGCCGTGGAGCGCCTGCTGGACGACGCGCGCGGCTTCGGCCTCACCGCGCCCGACCACTTCCGCGACATGCTCATGCAGTCCGCCACGCAGGAGACGCGCGCGCTTGTCACGCAGGTACCGTATTTTTTCTTTTTTTTACCGACAAACATAAAATAAGGGTTGTAAATAATGTTTATATATCTTTTTATAGTTTTTTTTTGAGCGAATGTATTCAGTTAATCGTTTATTACCTAGGCTGTCAAGTCAAACATATCTGAAGATTTCTTTACACGTACCTCATTTTCTTTGGCTTTTTCCTATAATTAATTACTATATTTTTCTTGAATACTGAAGAACATTGTTAGAAAGTACAACGGTTTAATTAATTTTATTATTATTAGAATTGCTGGTTGATATAAAGAAAATGGCCTTCAGTATCATTATTTTTTTTGTATAGATCGTCTCTATTACCCTTAAAATTGTGATATCACATTTACACATTCGCGCAAGTAAACGAGGCGAACAGACAAGTTGACACACAAACAATAATTTGTAAACGTCTGTTCGTCATTGGTTTCATGATTTACCTCACCGCTTGTGAGGCTTGCATATAAACTTTGGAGCTGTCTTAAGCCCAGCGAATCATTCGTCGAATGATAAGGCGAATCACGAGCCACTTACATGTATCCTAGGTTCAAATCCCGGGCACGCATCTCTGATTTATGTGCGTATTAGAAATTAATTATCACTAGCTTTACGGTGAAGGAAAACATCGTGAGGAAACCTGTACATCTGAGAATTCTTAAGAGAAAAAAAAGTTCTCAAAAGTGTGTGTGAAGTCTACCAATTCGTACTTGGCCCGCGCGGTGGACTAAGGCCTAAAGCTCTCTCACTGAGAGCAG
>DWPV01000452.1:0-28958 GCA_018251915.1 Urbanus proteus proteus | reverse complement strand
ATAGCAGCAGTATAGCGCTACTTTCTGGTTTGGGTGGTGTGGTAATGCTCTTACTTATACGGGCCTTCCAACTTAGTCTTCAGACGTAGCGACGAATCTAATATAGGATTCGACCCACTTAGTATCCAGTTAGTTTAAACTAGTAAGTATATAAAAATGTGGATTATGCAGAACATTTCTGCCTCTAATAAAGTCGATCCTAGTTTTATATCAATCATAAAATGTTCCGATCATAATGTGAAATCTATTGTGCGTGAAAGTACTTCCACACGATTGGTTCAATAACGTGTTCATACGAATATAATATAAACTTTTTTTATGAATATAAATACGAACAAAGTTGCTGGCTGAACAAGTTTTAAATACCGCGCCGAAGAAAGTGCGTTCGAAATGTCAATTACAGATTTAAAAATGTAGCGCGATTTTGGCCTTCTGAAACCTAATGACATTTTACGCGCGAAAGTTGCGTTTTGATATTGCATATTAATTACCTGTAAAATTTTATAATCCTTTTACTTGAAAGTTATTTTCGCGTTTTGTTATTGCAACTTTACAATCCTTTTCGAAAGTTATCAAACTGTAAAATAAAAGTCATTTACATTTCTTTTAATTAAATCAGTATTCTAAAAACAACGCATCTTTACATTTTAAGCAGCGTTGCGTCATTTTATTCATAAAAGAGATAGACGTATGCCCAGTTACCGAATTTTAATTGGCCACTTTCTTTGGCGTGTAACTCAGTTGCGTAACTATAAATGAGAAACAATTATGTATACGTATTAATACCGGAAAGGAAGTTTGGGCGGACTTTCTAGAAATGATTTTTATGAGATTTCGCTCACGCAATATATTATCTGTGAGCTGAAATGCCTTCCGCGTGAGATTTAAAAAGAAATGTCAGATTGTTTTGTTGAATAAGAATTTACATTTTATTTCGTTCGGAGACAGCGAGGGACATTTAATTTTAGTTTTTAGAATGCCTGTGTATTTGTTGTTTAGAAAATAATAAAATATGTTATTTATGAGTTATAAAAGTTGTGAAACGGGATATTTGAATCAAATTTATACATTAAACTTATTTAAGTCCAACTTCGCAATAGTTTCCGAGATTAAGGGATATATTTGGCCATAAATATTGTAAGCTACAAGCACAACAACATTAGCGTGATTAAATTAAGATTTTTTTTGCCTTACATAAGTATAGTCTTAATGAAAATATGTTCAGCCATTAATCTGTGAACTTTTTGCTTTTAAGCTGCATTAATTTTAATACGCCCATTTTCTTTTTAAAATGTTGTAAAATTTAAAAAAATGTCATATCATTTTCTACCCCGTTTTCATTATTTTTTTAAACTGCCACACCTTTTTTTGCTTAAACTAGTGTATAACTGTTCTTGCTTGACGGATTCGGTAATGAAACATCACGCGTTCCAAATTAATCTTAATAACGTATAATCGACTAAGTAGACTCGAATCTTATGACATAGACTACAGATGTCCATGGGCGGTGACTTACTAAATACTAGACTGTAGGTACTTCATTTAATCTCAATTTTTTATGGTTAAAACTAGCTAAAAAGCAGAGGGGCTACGTGATGGAAAGTAGTCACCGTCGCATGGACATTTGCAACACCAGAGTCGCCAATGCCACCGGCTTTAAGAGTCATCTGGTCTTTGAAAAACCCCACGGCATAGGCTAGTTTCCGTCAGAGTCTTATGCCCTTAATAATTGAAATTACCTTTAATGCTCCCACCTGAAGTGTGTGGCTGCTGGCTCTGTTGGTTGCTCTGTGCTTCCAACTTGCTGCTTACAGAGTTCCACATATCGAACATGTTCAGCATGGTGGCCCTTCCGGACCAGATATCACTGATCCATCGTTATCAGAACACTACACTTATAAATGTCAAAATCGTTCGTCCGTAAAAAATCTTAAGGCTATCACTGATCCCCGGTTTTTATATTGCATGTATCACTTACTTACGTATAAATAATCTATATATAAACTTTCTCAAATGGTCAACTAATGTAAATACTATAATTTGTAACGCTTATTAATTTGTCAGCTACCTATTCGGATTGAAATATCAGTCTAAAATTTCGTTTATAAGGTTTGGGCTTGGGAAACGTGAGCTAATGTGAGTTAACTATTAAGATTTGTGATTATATATTGCGTATAAATTTGGTTTAAACTGTGATTAAATGCGGTATATCCTTTCAAATATTGTCGGTTTGTATCTGGTGTTGTGGTTCAGCGGTGATGAATGGCGGTTCCCGTTTTTTCCTCTTCATAGTTTTTATTCATTCGCGTTGCGTATCCTTAGAACATCGCGCGACTTACGTGAGAAACCGAGCGTGCGGTCATTTTAGATTATCGACGCACAGCGTTTTATTTTTGGAGTTTTTTTAACCGCGATCCGGCGTGCACTGAATGCAGTTGCAGTGGGGGATAGAGCCGGGTAGAGGGGGGAGGGTTTGGAGGCGGTTGAGCACTGCGCATGCTCTGCATCGATCCCGCATGGCCAGTGAGGTGTCCCAAGCTAAAACACTACTTTTATTTCTATGTATGCCGTTATATACAGCGTTTTGTATTATGTCATTCACTTTGATGCGCTGCTATGTAGGTGCTTGGTTCTTTGTTCGCTCTTTGATTATGTCTTGTTGCAATGCGTATGGCTGCGTTTCTAGAAGTCATGACGCGTTATAAGCGTGTATAAGCTGGCTTAATGAATTTCTGGCTTTGGACTCTTAATTTGTGGTATAAATATTAAGTCTAAAGCATATATAAAATGTAAATTATAACGTTAATGCGCTATTGCGCTACGGTATAAAGAGTGTGGACACACGAAGCGTTCCAACTTAGTTCTGAGTTTCAAAGTGTCTGAAAAAGTAACCAAATTGGCTTCTTAAGGAAAGGAATTAGTCAACAGATGAAATAAGTTATATCTATAGCCATACCTATTATTATTGGGATTTTTGTGCGTTACGAACAATTTATTGTCCAATCATATATTACTATCTCTACCATTACAGAGATCTACATAATAAATAAATAGATTCTAAGATTTAAATTATGTAGTATTCATATGAGCATGTAGTCCACCTTTAATGAAAAATACCTTCCATAGACATCCACAGCGTAATCAACTCTATATAGAACTGACGTTCTATTTCAGATAGTCACAGATGTGTTTTTTTTTATATGATCGTATTTGCAAACGAGCATGCAGTCCACCTGATGTTAAGTGGCAACTGCCACCCATGGACATCTGTAATTGATTACAGATGTCCATGGGTGGTGGTTACAGATGTCCAGGGTTGACCCTATATAAGATCAAGGTCCTACCTGAAGTTGACCACAGATGCGTTGCTACCCCTGAGGACTGAGCTGGAACGCCTCGCATAAGTAAGTCGAACTACATAGAATTCTACCACCTTCAATTACGTCACAAAAATGGATCTTTTTGTCAGCCCTTCAAGAGACCACTGCCGGATATAGGCTTGACCTAGGAAGTTAAGCTTTAATCGCTGCGCTTGGCAGCATATTGATACAAATTTCGCATTAAAACTTTTCTGCCTGTAACAGGCTGCACTACAATGTCCGTTCTGAGCAGCATTATCTTATTGTGAAATATATTACACAAACATAATTATATACATCCTATAATCCTATAATAATAGGCAATGCCTAATGATGCAAATCTTAGCTAATTGAAAGCCAAACAGTAATAACACAAAATAATTATCATCAATAAATCATTCAATACCTTGTCTAAAATATAATGAGTCGGTAATTAATATTTTAAACATTCTATGCCAAAAATGATACTCCAAGATTATAATTTTGTATATAAATTCACTTCGTTATCTGAGTACATTTTACAATCAAAAAATTACAAATAAAACTTCGCGTGCAATTTAAGCAATAAAATCTTTTATGAGCACTTACTTGTATGCGTCAATTCTCTGCGAGTGTAAATGTAATATGTCAGTTGGCACTGTGTCGAGGAAGTTTCTGTCGTGAGACACTACCAGTAGTGTGGTGGGCCAGTTCTGTAAGTAGTTCTCCAGCCAGATGATGGCTTTGATGTCCAACATGTTTGTCGGCTCGTCGAGTAATAGCAGGTCTGGTCTGCAATTAGAATTTTCATATTAACCATATATTCGAGACTATACTCACTTGTCGTCAACCCCTTATTGTCCCACTGCTGGGCAGGGGTCTACACTCATAGTGAGAGGGATTTAGGCCTCAGTCCAACGCGCTGGCCATGTACGAATTAGTAAACTTTCACACACCTTTGAGAACTTCAAGGAACTCTCAGGTGTGCAGGTTTCCTCACGATGTTTTTATTCACCGTTAAAGCAAGTGATAATCAATCTCTGATATGCACATAAATCAGAGGTGCATGCCTGGGATTTGAACCTCAGACCTCCCGATTGACCGTCCAAGTTTTAACCATTAGGCTATCACTGCTCACTGCTGATACTCACTTATGACCTATTATTGCATAGTATAAACTACTGAAACTAGAAAGCATAAACTGTGAACAAAGGGAGCATTTCATGCTATGGGCACATTTAGGTAGGACCTGTTTATAATTCAATCCTAAGAGGATCAAATACGCATTGAAAGGTTGTTATTATATTATAGATATAGATAAAGACAGGAAAAAACAACAGACATGAATTATTATTTTTGTTTTATAGCAGCACTATATGGCTTCCTGTGTTCTGGTCAAAAAGCTCTACTTTCTAAATTAACATAATCAAACTTACATATTTCATGTTAAGGAAACTTGTATAAATGGGATTGTAAATGATGTTTCATGATGATATCTAAGGGAAGGAAGAAGGAGATATGCCAACACATTTACTTGCCATAATATAAGTACATTGTAGCAATACTTACTTTGAGAAAAGAGCTCTAGCCAACGCAAGCCTCATCCGCCATCCTCCTGAGAACGTCCTGGTTGCTCTCTGTTGCATCTCTGGCGTGAAGCCCAAACCACTCAAGATTATGGATGCCTTTGCGGGCGCTTTGTCCGCCTCAATGTTTTCTAACTGTGCGTACACTTCGCTTAGTTCTGTCGATAAATTTACGTCTGCAGATCTACAATCGAAAAATATTGCGCATTAAAATATTGGCATCAATAGATGTGGTGTCAACAGATCTTCGTAGAAGTAGATGGTATTGAAAGTAAAAAACGTTGAAACCAATATAGTTTTCCCATGAAAACCATTATAATGTATAAGTTACAACTAGTAATCTTTTGATTATGCATAAAATTACTTATTTAGGCTACTGAACTCACCACCCATATTGTTGTAACTGCCAATCATCTGTAAATATTTTTTTGTTTGGAGGCCTAAGACCTGGTGTATAATTCTGCTAAGCCGATCTATAAAATTACTACTGATTTGGAATATATTAAGCTTTTAACAAAACCTTTTGTTGTTGTTGTTGCAATGATCGTACTTTAACATAGGTAAGTAAGAAGTAAAATCATTGCATTTTTTTTACAATTCTCTATGTAAAACAATATGTATACAAATAATATGCATCTATGAATATATTGATACAAAAAGGAATATATTTCTCACCCATTGCTTATAGCCGCTGTAATCTCTTTCTCCCGTTTCAATAAGTTTTCTCTCACAGTATCACATTCCAACACACTCTGTAAAGCCAGCGTATCATCACCAACGACTTCCTGTTCCACGTGCAATATAGATATATGGGATGGTATCTTAAGCTGTTTGGAATAAATCATTCGGAGTAGCGTCGTTTTCCCGAGACCGTTCCTACCAACCAAACCATACCGTCGACCGCATGCCAGTATTAAATCCGCGCCTTGTAATAAAACTCTGTAAAATACATAAAAGTGCTGATAAAACTGCTATACTTATCGTATTGTTTGAAGGAATAGTGCAGTTTATGTGCATTGAATGTTTCCAATAAACAAAAATGTTCAAGACACAGTGTAGTTTTAAAACTACAATTGACGTCAAACATAAACGAGTATATGGGCTGTTTTAAAAGTATATAAAATTTAGAATTTTTAGAAAATATTATAATTTATTACTCTATTCTCCTACTTTAAATACACTATACTGTGTAGTGAATGTCCTGAAAACACGACAAGATAGGCACAGAAATTGTAAGAGAAGTACAGAACTTTACCTAAAACATCTGGATCGTATCTCATCTTAATTTGAATACAAATATAAATCCTGCATTTCTATCGAGTGTGATGCCATTATGTTAAATGACAAAAAAAAAATTAAAAAACATACAAACCTATCACCATAAGCAATATCCAAGTTCTCTATCCTAATATCCTGTGTCCTGTTAGTCCCTTTAGCTTCAAGTTTGCTGTCCTTTTTCGAGGTCACCTGTGATGCAGTAGCGGTCTGTAATACTGGGGCAGCAGACGGCATCTTTGCTTCCTTCTGTTTTTGCTGTTTCTGCTGTAATTTAGCTTCTGCCTTCTCTAACTTCTTGGCGTCTACTTTCTATAAAGATAAGCAATATTTGGGTCGTATTAGCAATTAGTAAAATAAAACCTTTGCTGAAACCTTTATAAAATCATAAGTGACCATGTAAAAAGTTAGTTGTGTACATACAATTTTACACAAAAATTATATAGATTAGGCAAAAATGGACTAATATTGTAAAATATTATAATTTTACGTCACAACATGAATAGGGCACAGAAATTACATAATAGTTCGTACTGATAAAAACTTATTTGGTATATATGTGTTGGTAAATAACAAATATCTTACCAAATTATCATCTCTAGTTTGTAGCCATATACTTTTCAGATCATCAGTCTCATTGTGGTTTGTAGTCATTGATGCCAAATGTATTGGAGCGTCTAATACTTTCCTGAGACCATTTGCAGTTCCACATTTTTCAGGTTGAAGCATATGCAATAATTTCTCACATATTTCCCTGAAAAAGTTTAATATATACTTCATATATACATTCAATGATTACAAACTGTTTAAACAAGTAATACACAAGCAGAGTTGTTATTATATGACGACCCGGATGGCACAATGGTTAACACACCGGAGCGCTATTCCAAGGGTCCTGGGTTCGATTCCCAGCGAGGCGGAAATTTGAATAATGAGTTTAAATTTCTGTTCTTGGTCTGGGTGTGTGTCCTTGTCTCGCATGTTGTCCATGGCACCCATGACACAGGGAATCCTAGTGTGAGGCTATGAGTGTGAAGCGTTATTTATTTATTATTTGTGTTGTTATAGTTATGACCAATTTTAAGAAGACATACTATGAAGTAATTCTAATTAAGAATTATAAATTTGCAGAATTTCCTAAAGCTTAAGTAATTTTAATAATTATGGTATTTAATTACAGAAAAGTATCTATATTCCATGACTATAATAATAACATTGAGTTTAACACTCCATTCTATTCCAACAGTGAATATAAACATGTGGAAGGTGTAAACTTATGATATATAAGCAGTAAGTTACATAATATGGGTCAATATTCACAATCTCAGCATTATTTATATGGAACTTCATTAAAAAATATATTAACTAATTTATTATCTTAAACAGCACTAGATCAGATTACACTAAGCATAAATACATTCAGTTGTGTTATTAAATTAGGTGCAAATGCATTTCACAATAGGTAAGTGAATAATGCAATAAAAATCTTACAACAATTGAATAAAGTTATCCAAGAATTACCATGATAATAGTAATCTAAGCAGATGTAATAAATAACGCTATGATCATAATAAGCTTTAGATTTATGAATGTTGATTTTTAATAATCGTACATATTTAGAGAATATGTACTCTGTTTCAATGTAAAGGCTATGGAGCATAAAAATTAAGTAACCTTATGTCATCTTCTGATTTCTCTGAAATCCCTTGCAAAACTTCGCCGACAGCCTCGTAAACCTCTTCAGTATCCTCAAACTCTCCGGCACTGCTGTCTAGTATATCTAAAATGCAATTTTGAGCTAATTAAAAAACATTCATTATGGTGACAATAGTCTTACTCACGCAATACTGCGAATCACTTGCATTAACCTCAAGATACAAGTTAAACTACTCGTTCTATAGGAATTATGCATAGATTATACCTTGTAACAAACAATAATTTGTAACTTCTAACCTTATCGAGTAACCATACCTTTTACATACTTCATCAATTCATCATCTATCAGCGGGAATTGACTTCTTATAAATTCACCACAGTTAGCCATTATAGGAAATATAAACGCTTGGTTATTACCAAGATAACCGAATTTATAATATAATTAACATTTATTTAATAAAAAAAATATCAATACGATGTCACGTCCACACGTCAACGACGTACGACAAGGCAGCCAAGGCACTATACGACTGTCACTGTCACGGTGTAAAATTGTCATATCAAAAATACATAGTCTATTAATTAATAAAAAAACATTGTTTGTATTCTAATAAACTCTCTTTAAGACATTTATATAATTTTGAAACATACTTATATTTTCCGCAATTATTGGTTGCTATTTGGTTAAATTAAAAGTACTTCAACAATAACCGCGCGTGATTCTCAGCAGCAAGGTAATGATCTTATATTTAGGTAAGGAGTGCTACTTTCCTTTTATATTATAGCACCTAATAGCAAAGCCTAATAGCACCAAGTATAGCTCATATGAATTTTAATTTTCTTTAAACATGCGGTAATGCGGAATCCTTTTCAATCTATGCCTTTTCATGAAAAAAGTCTTTGGCCGCGGCGCTGGTATAGAGTTGTGAAATGTTAATAACCTTAACATTTGAAACTGCCCAATTTAAAATTTTCGTAGCCTTAATTTTAATCTTTATTGAATAATTATGATCATTAATAGGATCTATTCCAGACACGTAACAATCATCATCTGCATATATATATTATATATAAAACATCACTATCTATATCAAAGTCCGTTTCGCTTTCAATTTATGTAGTTATTATTATTTATTAATCGAACCATTTCGGTTTCTATTATCTCATCGTAAAAAATATTTATACACTTTTATTAATCATTGCCTTTATGTATTTATTTACATAATTTAAATGTACAAACTATAAGTATTTATCAATAGAATGTTACGTATAATAATTCCAATAAGAGAGTGAAAGTTATACGGCTGGCTACCCCAAAAATGTCACTAATGGGAACTTCACAAATTGATAAGGATGTCAGATTTAGTTCCCAAAATTTCCGTGGGGCTGGGGACTTCTTTCGTGAAAACGACTCTAATCAGAGTTCAAAATATTATATTTACTAACATTGCTGCAAGTCAACAAATAAAACATAACGTATAAATAATAAGAAGTTAAATAAAAGTAATTCAACGTCCATTACTTTAAAATCGCTACGATAATTAAAGTATTCAGCATGAGAAAAGTGACTGTTCAATGCGAATATTTATAAACAAAAAACTTTATAGAGATGGACGAAAGTATTGATAGTAATGTGGCAGTCCTTGCTATACTGGATAATCAATGTAAGTATTAACGATTGTTCAAAAATATTTAGCTCAATCTTCATGTCAACGTTCTTCCTGATGGAATTAGTGCCTGTCTGTGCTACAGATGCGTTGCTACCCTTCAAGACTAAGCTAGAATGCCTCCGGGTGAGTCTGCTTAATCCTTTCCACATTCTTCAAACAGTACACAGGAATGCTGAACATTGCTGTTATTATGCAGAAATAGATATGTATGATATGAAGTTTAACTAAAGAAATAAATTTAAAATCTTATTTGTTTCAGCATGTGGTGGCACTCTAGAATCACAATATAAGCAAAATCTTAATATAGTTGATTATGACCATACACATCAAATAAACCAAGAAGAAACAGAGATCACTGAAACAAATAAACAAAGTAAGTTTAAATGAAGTAAGCAAAAAACTTCCATTATTATTTAATGAGGAACAAGTTGGTATGTCTCGGATAACTACCCTGGATAAGTAAGTCTCCCTTACCACACCTTTCAAACCAGAACACAGCAGTGCTGAACATTGCTGTTATAAGGCAGAAATGGTGTGGCGGTGGTGCCGCTGGACTCAAACCACAAAGGGGTCTTTTATTATTTCTTAATTTTTCACATGGGGAAAGCCTTCAGAAGGTACCTAACGCTTCAGGAGCAATGCTGGCTTATGTGGGATTTTTACCACACTGAAACCCTCCCAGATAGCTAGAGGTCCCATTCTAGCCACCAGCAACCCCCGGATCCTCCTCTTAGTTGCCTCTTACGACAGGCGGGGATACCATAGCCCTATTCTTATTAATTTGTATTCTATATTTAAATAATCATAAACTAAAAAACTTAGTAGAATCCTGATAATCTGAACATCCAATTATCTGGATTCGCATCACTGCCCTAACAGCTGATAAAAAGAATATATAACATGCAACTAAATATGTAACAATAACTTTTAATACACCTCTGAATGAGAGCAGTAAACTGCTCTCATTTATTTGTTTGCGTGATTATGTTTTTCATTGTTTCATTTTGTACAATAATACCTAACTGATAAATTATTTTTTTTTTATTTTTGGTAAATTGTTGCAATGAAAAGCATCAGTCTCTGGACTGCAGTAGTCAAGACCCTGGATCCAAATTTTGGCTAATAAACAAATCATTGACGATTTCAATAGTTACGAGAAGAACATGAAGACTGAAACTGAGAATATTTTGCAGCGCTTTTGAGCTATCTAGAGCTTCAATAGCTTCTGCGTGAAATACATTTTTTATGTGAATTGAGAGACGGGGGAAATAGTATCCCTTTCAGTTACAACTGAAGCGCATTAGGAACTGGGGTGCAATGAAGTTAATTTCAACCAAAATTATAATTTACATTGGTATTTTTATTTATTATATAGTTGTAGTTCTCATTTTTATGTTGTTTTGTCTTAATGACGTAGGTATGTAAAAATCATTACATAATAAAAATCAAGTTTTAAATACGATTATCACGATTTATATAAATACGATTACAGATTTACAATTATCGATTTTAATTGATTCGGGTAATTGTCATTTCCACTGTTCCTAATATTTTTCAATGAGACAATTTATCGGTAAGTATTTTTAATCTATGAATTTTGACTTTTTCTAGATATAATATGGACCAAAAACGCAACAATTACTTTGCTAAGTTTATATGAATCAAAAATGCACATGATAGAGAATCCGAAAAAGAAATCAAAAATGTGGACATCAATAGCGGAAGAATTAAAGTCCTTAAATATTGAGGTAACTATTTATATTCAGTAAACCACTTCATTGTAAAAATGACCAATGTTGTAGTAATTTCAAGAAAGCATCTACATTAATAAAAAAACATATTTAAAGAATTTAATTAATACAAAAATGTTAATATTTTTCAATAACAGGTAACAGCAGATCAAGTAAGGTGGAAAATAAATGCTCTTACAAAGAAATATAAGGATTGTATTGATAACAGACAAGGTTCTTTAGCTTTTAAATATTTTAATGAAATGCATCAGATTCTTGGACAATACAATGAAGAAAGTACATATAGATTAGCATCAGGAGTCCACCCCGTCGACACAGATGATCCAAGTTCATTAAAGAAAAGGAATTTCTCTTTTAAAACTGCAACACCATTTAGAAAATTAAGAGCAGAGAGAAAGGCTAAAGTAGAATTAGACAAGCAATGGATTGAATATTTGAAGAGACAAGAAACTCAGAAACAAGTAAGAAGTGAAAGGTATGAAAGAAGTCTTAGATTAAGAGAAGAAGAATTACAATTAAGGAAAAAAGAATTCGAAATAAAACAGTCAATAGCATTACGGAAACTGCAATTAAAAGAAAAGAAGCAAGAGGAATTATTAAAAATTGAAAGGGAAAAATGTGCCTTGCTGAGGAAGTTGGTTGCTGATCAGGAATTACATCAATAACTTTTAATTCTTATTAGGTACACTGTTAAATTTTCCTCAACATTTGGAATGGTACACTAAAATGTTCTTATACTGTTTTGTTATTCTTTGAAATTTATTAAGATGCAGTACTTCAGTACTGTGCACTGTCAGTAATTTTTTTCAAAACTAATCAACTATTCTAACTGAACAACTGTCAGTCATTTATACACAAAAAATAATTGTATTTTTATGTGCATATTATAGATTTTAAATATGCAATATAAAGGAAGAGAATATACCTATAGATTTCTTTTTGTACTTAACAACTAGATAAATATTCTATATATGAATAGGAGCTATCAAAATTATTATTTCCTCGTATTATTCTGATATAATTTATTGTTTTAGTTCATCTAATTGATCATTTTGACAATAGTTATGTAAGATACATGCAGCTACAATTATATCTGTGATAAAAGCTATGTTTCTGTAAACTGTGAAGTGTTTCAGTCTCCTAAACCTACCCTTTAAGAGGCCAAATGCCTTGTCACTAAGTTTTCTTGTTGAGGCTTGAGCTTGATTGAAGTGTCTCTGTTGAACTGTTAGCCTTTTATTTTCTCTAGAAGGAGGGACTAGCCAAGGTAAGGAAGGGTATCCAGAATGGCCTATAAGGAATGTATTGTAAGGAAATAAAGAGTTTTGATTTTGTGATGCTGTATTATACAGTGGAGATTTTCTCAAAACTCGAGCACAGTTCAATGATCCAGGTTCGCCACAATAAATATTTGTAAATCTCATATTGGCATCAATTGTCGCTTGAAGAATTATTGAAAAGTATCCTTTAGAATTGGCATACTCCCTAGCCTGTTTTGGCTTTTCAATTTTAATATGTGTGCAGTCAACAACACCCAATATGTTTGATATTCCACTCTTTACTTGAAAACCATTACAGATATTTCTGATATCATCATAAGTCTGTGGCCATTTAATAGTATCATCCAACTTTGTCAGTATCCAAGCAACAACTCTTCTTATCACTCTAAATGTTGAAGATATTGATATATCAAATCTTGTTGCAATCGGAATTGATGGTTCTGTGTTTACAATGAAAGACAGGAATATATAAAAACATAATTTTGGCTCCAACGGCTTCAGTCCAAAATTGTGAGATGCTATGAAACCAGACTTTTCAAGATCATCTGAAATAATATCAATTGTAGTATTTAATAAATACTAATAATTCTGTTAAAACAGAAATATAATTTGAAGAAAATATTGACCATTGTATTATTCAATGGATTTGAAAAATAAATAATACTATTATTCTACTTAATATTAACAAAGATAACAAAGATTTATTATATGACAATTCTATTCATTAATACTATTATAACTGCGTGTTCATAAATTGACATGTATAGTACATAGTTTATACTTTTGATTAATTTCAGCAGTGGCACATCCTCAAGTAACAGTCTTACTTACTTACTGAGTAACATACTTAAGCCACAGTCTTGCTATCATTAATGATAATTAACCTCTTGAGGGGCACCCGTCAAAATTTAGAACAAAAAGCAACCTGAACAAGTATGTATGACCTCCGAGGTGATAAAAAAATAACTACTTAATGTATTAATGCAAAGACAATACCTATAAGTCGGTTAGCAGTTTTACGAGATAATTGGAATCTATTTTTAAATTCAGATTCGTTCCAAGACTCCACAATATGCAGATAATCATCAACCCTTTTCCTCCTTAGCCGTAATAAATATTGCATTAACGGGAAGAACAACCTATCTTCGTCGTCGTCACTTTCAGAAGATTCTGACTGTAATGCTGATCTTTCGCTCCAAACACTTGAATCACTATCCTCGCTACTACTTATTACTGGATCTGTTAACCACAATAGTAACTTCGGGTCCGACATAATTATATTTTTTTATAATATATTTTCACTGCATATTGCTGTTGCTATTTGTAATTATTCGTAAATTCACTATAATTAAATACACTACTTTTGAATCTGCAAACAAAACAGTAAATATCTTTATAATTTTTGACAATGACAACAACAAACAAACAAAGTCAACTGACAAGTCAACAAGACAACAACCAAAAACAACTTCGCCGGTTATAAATGTCAAGCGACAATTTTAGAAAATAATCGATTAAATTAATTTTCTTTTTTAAAATCGGTCACTGATACAATCTTTCTGTCCTCTCATTTATCTTTGTCTCGTAATTTTGAAATAAGAGAAAATGATAATTTTCTAATCAAAATGAAAATGTTATATCTATCAAATAACACGAAACCATTTCCAACCGATTGGAATTGGGTCGGCGATCACAATATCCAATTTGCCACATGTGACGTTAATTCCTGCTTTTGAAATATTTTTACATTGCTTTGGATTAGCCATTAACGGCGTCATCACCAGCGTTGCCAGACGTCCCAATTTTGGCGGGACAGTCCCGCTTTTTCAACTAAAATCGAATGTCCCGCGCGGGCCAGGCTTGTTCCCGCATTTTCCCAATCCTAAATCACGAACTTAAAACGTCTTTGTGTCTTTCTTAAAGTGTCTTTTTCGTCATCAAATTTTCGACGATGAAAATTATAAATAGTTATGACCGAGCGATGTTTTCACGTTACAATTTTAATTATTAAGTTATCGTGACGTTGTGAAGTAAATTTCTTGAATGAACGGGACGTCTTACCCACTAGGCTTTGATTATGAAAGTGTATAATCCTCAAAGCCTGGGTCTCTCATATGCTGCCGCAATGTTAGCATAAGGGCGATGGGTAAGGAAATTCGGGTGTGGAAGATACCCTCTTTGCCCAAGCAGTTCTCAGGTGGTGAATACACCCGGATTTTTAACACTTATGCACAATATTACCTTAAATTTAAAAAAATACTGTAGTATAGTGTAAAAGATATAAAAACCACTCCCACTGTTTAGTGTACATTTCTTTTAGTTTACCCAATATTTAACTCAATCGGCTCTAATGTCGGCCCTAAACTCTAAACTCGAACGTTTGAAATATAATAAAAAATAATTTCTATAGAGAATCGACCCAGAATCATAGAAACAATTACGCCTTCATCCCATCCCTATTGTCAATGTCAATAAAATTTATGTTGATTCGAACCTTTTGACAGTTTTACTTTTTCTAAAAGCTCTAAAAATAATAGAAGATAATTATAAAAGTAGGGCCATCAAACACTATATTGGTTTATTTATTTTATAATTTTTACCACTATATTTCAAACTCTGAGAAGAGCACCCCTCTACTCTTAGGATGCAGACTCATCACTACGGAGTGGGTTAGGGCACCGGGTAACGCCACGGAGCCGTTACTGAAAGACTACTCTTCGTTATGTCTTGCATTTCTTTGTCTTGTCCCAGTATAATCTAGAATATGACATTAATTAATTTAATTGAAATAAACTGGTGACCCTATTAAAAATTTTGGAGATATACCTTAAATAATTTGTGTATTTTTATTGAAATCCAAACCATATAAAACTTGATTGAGATTTGTAGTGGTCCTAGCTAGCATAATAAGTATAATTATTTGAAAGACTATTAGTATTTGGAAAAGTTAATTATGAAAGATTGATAAATAAATTCATCTCAATATATATAGCATTCGCCAATAAATAAAGAATTATTAATATCTCAATAATTAGACTAACAATAATGAATAAATTGTGTTATTTTTAAACATCATACATACAATCATATATTGATTTCAAATAAACACTTTGCTGTTTGTTTTTTGTTTAAAAATACAGTAATTAAATTTCTAGTAGGTTTATAATTATTACTTTACAAAGTTTGATCCACCTTCAATGAAACAAATATGTCAAAAATGCTAATATTGTTTAATAATAACTAGTTAGTCAGTCCAAAACCATAAAAAAAAATTAAAAATGCCTTAAACTTTAAATCAGACTGTTACATAATATTTAATAATAAACATTCTCAGTAATAAGATAATATCATTTAAGCATTAAACAAGAAGTATACAATTTGCAACAATAACCAAACAAGATGTTTATTCATCGCATTTATTTATCGCCTTTGCCACCAACAACTTCTTCATACTTCTGTCTCCATTTCTGGGCCTCTTCTTCTAATTCTTTTGTTTTAAATTTCTGTTCCTCCAACAAGTTTTCAACAACCTCAAGCTTGCACTTGATATCATCATCAGTTAGCTGGTCCTGAGCTTGCAGAGTGTGTGCCAGTACTGTAGATTTAGCTTGCCGCACTGTTTCTTCAGCTTTCTTTATTATATCCTGAGCCTTTACTTCAAGCTCATATTGAATTAAAATCATTGTTACCAGCCTCTTTATTACAAATGCCAGGAAGATAGCAAAGCTTGTAATATAGAAATTTCTCTGCGCTCTAAACAGCTTCACACTGGCTTTCATCTCACCAGCCAAGTGGGTGTGACTTCCATCACTCGGTTGAGAATATTTCCTCATCTCTCTTATTGCATCAAAGAAAAATAAAGTCAAAACCAGGAGAAAAGCATAGAAGTACCAACTGACTCTGTCATGGAATATATCAAAAAGTCGGGATTTAAGAAACAGATGCCATCGCCTCGGACTAAATATAGGCAATATTAAAATTATAACGACAAATATTTCAAAATATAGATACCCGGCAATTAGTGTCCACTGAAGAGACATGTTGCACTTATTTTACCGAATGTTGCGCAGTACGAACACGTATGTCCCAATTTATTCACTGCAACTGCCGAATTTGCAATGATATTGACATATGAAACTGGTTTACCCTTAAAATAGCACTGAAACGAGTCCTTATGCAGTTCACTACTAAGATAAGTAATTACGTGTACCGGTGTGTTTGGTCCACACTGACATTCGGTCTATTTGCCATAAAGTATTATGCCATCCATGATTTTATTTTGAATAGCAAATTCCTTCAGCTGAAAACTGGCAAAACACTAGTTTAAAAATACAAAATAATACTGAAATAAATTACTGACAGTTGACAGTGGATATTTGACAATGACATAATTGATATTTCACAATGAGTGTAAAAATTGGGTTTATTCTCCATTCTTACTACCAGATTAAAAAAAATATCTATAAAAGCCACAATTACAATAAAAAACCTCTAATATAAGCTTTTAATTTTTCTTTACTGCTACTAATGTTATAAAAGTTGAAAGTTTGTGAAGTTGGATATATGGATGGATAGATAGATGCACGCTAGATGGTTTAAATACTTTGAATAGATTTTATTGGAATTTAGAACAGAGACAGAGCATCGTTTGGAATAAGATATCTATAGACATCTTTTATGGCGAATAAATCATTTTAGCATTTTTGGACGTTAATTTGTCATTTTTATTCCGTTGAGGCAACCCTGCTGAGTGCTGACATTGATGACAGTATAGTGACATTTTGACAACAATAAATAAAATTTAGAATTTTATTTTTAATTATTGTTTGTGAAATTTAGAAATATGCACAAATGAAAATTTCCATTTTTATTTCAGTAGAATGTAATAAATATGGACATAGTGGAAGAAAATATTGTGTACGACAGTATTTTACACGATGGTGAATGCAGTTATACCTACTATGTTTACATTTTTTTGATTATTTATAAATTTCATAATTATATTGATGCAACCAATGCAACTGACTTTGTTTTTTCAGCGCAAAATGTTTCTGAAGCTGTGATTGAAAATGCACTTTCCTGCAGTGATATTCAAGAGCAATGCATTACAAATGAAAATCATGAAAAAAACAGTTTAGTATCTCCAATCTTCATTTTAGTAACCAATAATTTGATTCAATTTTATATTTTTAGTTCCGTACCACACGTGAATACGTCGATAAATCAACTTGCATATATTTTTATATTTACATTAGGTCTGTTCAAGTACAGTAAATTTATTAAATTATATGATTGTTATCTGTAAGTTTCAACTAACGTAATATAATATAAAATATTGCAATAAAAAGTATTTAAAAACATAAAAAAACGATTTACAGCTAAAACTCAATGTTTAAAATGTCTGCCTTGAAAAATTCCCATTTTCGACTTGTCAACTGGTACGGAATTATTCCCACACTTGAGAAATCTAATTTAGATGACAACTTTGTTTTAGGTGCAGTATGGACTGTTAATTCAGTATTAACTTTACTAAAACTATATGAATCTAAACTTGAAATGCTTGAAACGCCAAAAAAGAAAACAAGAATTTGGATAGCTATATCAGACAGTTTAAAGGACTATGGCATAGAGGTGTGTATTTATAAATATATGTGTGTATATGTTTGCGATACATTTGTTTGATGTGAGTAGTAGAAATATTAAAACAAAATCTGTAGCAGATTTAAACGTGAACTGTGTGATTTCTTTTGTGCATCAGATTTTTTGAAGTTTCATTTTTAGAAACAATTAATGGGTTCTTTCGATGAATATATTTAAATAAGAAGTACCAAAACAAAATGCCTTTGTACAAGTCTAAGTTAAGTAGGCAAATAGGCGGCTGTAGAGAGAATTATTTGTAGTTGTTTGACAAAAAAACGTCGAGATGTGTTATTTATGAATTAATAATATATAATACTAGTTTTCCCCGGTGGCTTCGCTTGCGTTAAATATTAGATTTGTATAATTCAAGTGTAGTTCTAATGCAATTCAATCTTATAAAGTGGCCGTAGGTGTAAAAGTATGTAGGTTGTAGGTATAAAAGTTACTTTTCTATCCCTCGGCATGTAAACGAGCATGCAGTCCACCTGATTGTAAAGGGCCCTGCAACCCATGGACATCTGAAACCAACCCTAGATAAAATCAAGGTCCTACCTTAGGTTGACCACAGATGTCTTGCCACCCCTGAAGACTGATTTGGAATGCCTCTTATAAGTGTCTCCCTTACCACTCTTCAGACCAGAACACAGCAGTACTGAACACTGCTGTTATAAGGCAGAAATAGGTGTGGCGGTGGTATCACCGGAGTCGAACTACATAAAGTTCTAGCACCTTTAAATAAATTAAATAATTCATATTTCAACAGATGACTCCGGATCAAGTGAGGTGGAAGATTAATGCATTGACAAAGAGGTATAAACAATGCCTTGACAGTGGACAACACCATAAATTTAAGTACTTTACACAATTGAACAAAATCTATGCACAATATAATGTCAACTGTGATTCATACTATACTTTACCGGAATTGATTCACAGAAAAATTAATGCATATGAAAACCAGAGCTCATCATCAGAGTTTGGACTGCAGCCAGAAAGTAAAGCTATGATAGAATTAAGAAAAAGAAGGTTAGCAAACAAAATTGAAGCTGACAGATCTCAAAGTAAGGTCCAGTTAGAAAAACAATGGCTTGAATATCTGAAAAGACAAGAAGAGCAACGATTACTAAAGGATGAAATATTTGATAGATATTTAAAATTAAGGGAAGAGGAAATGGAGTTACGAAAGAGAAAACTTGAAGTTAGAGAATCCCTAGAATTAAGACAAGTACTGTTAAAAGAAAAGTTTCAAGACGAAATGATTAAACTTGAAAGAGAAAAATGTGAAATGCTTAAAAAGATTTTTTTGCAGAGAGTTTGAGAGTGTACATAGAATAATTTATTGGTCTACAATAATAAACATCTATTAATTGACTCCAAGTATTTTATTCATATGTGTGTAGTTTTTGAATATTTTATGAAACTTCTTTTGATTTGATGCACAATAAAAAACAAATGAGCAACACAGGATGAGTGAATAAGTAAATTGAGAGGGAGGGGCGTCACTGTAGATCATAGTGTTGCCAGACTGTAAAAACTATAAAGTGACAACTATTAAATTTATCAATATTTAATTCAATAATAATACCACTCTGAGTACAATGATACTATTTATTAACAATTGACTTAAAATCTAGTTTTTATAGTCTATAAGTACATGTTTCTTACGTTTAATAGAGTTGTGTATAGGAAGTGCAATTGTACTATGCTCGTTGCAAATTATCGGAAGAATAGCAATGTGAAATTTGAAAATGGCTAACAAGAACTGACCATAGACAATAGGTACCCCTGTTACGATTTTTTTACGTTTAGTGAAACGTTTCGTTTAGTGAAATGTAAAAAAGCCTTTATAAAAAGGCGATTTCTTTTTCGCGTGGACGGGCGATAATAATTATCGTTGTTTAAGAATCTATTTATTAGATTAGGTAGCCTCATTAGCTTTCTCTTTTTATCAATAGATACATTTTATGTTGGCTCTCCTTTAAGTATAATAACACCATGAATTTTATCTATAATAAAATCAAGTTGTGTGGATGCTTCTTATTTTAATCACTCTATGATTTAAAATAGATATGTTTTTTGTAATCTGTTTTTCTAACATAACTATGTGTTATTTATATGAAGTCTGTGGTCCCAGGATTCAGGAGTACCAACATTAAATTCGGCGCCGCTACGCAAATTCTAATGAAAGTATTAGAATTATAAAACATTTAAACGTTTTTAACATTTTTTATTAAAACTATGACAGATTTAATTTACAAAAGATATGAGAAATCTTTGGGCTTGCTTACAACAAGGTTTGTTCATCTCATACAAAAAGCGAAGGATGGAGTTCTTGATTTGAAAATAGTGAGTATACAATGCTTGTGATACTGTCCTATACTGTCAGTTTACGCACGAAAAATGCACAATTTGAATTTTTTATTATGGGATATAGAATGACCTCTTTAAGGTGTTGCAGGCCTCAGATTTATTAGCGGTAAGGCAAAAACGGCGAATTTACGATATTACTAATGTATTGGAAGGCATTGGATTGATTGAAAAGAAGAGCAAAAATAGTATACAATGGAAGTAAGTATAAACACTGTTTATCCAAAAATGTTGTGTATTAAGTGAGTGTCTGGATAATTTAAGTTCAAATCTTATAAAACTTCAGGGGCGCTGGTCCAGACTGCAACTCTTCAGCTGTTGGGGAGAAGGTGACTTTGTTACGAAAACAAATAGGCAGATTAGAAGAACATGAAAAATTACTTGATAAGTATGTATATTTTACATTCACATAATATGAACTGATGATATCTAGGAATAAATTAGCAAAATAAAAATGTTTTAAACTTATATTAGAATAACTTGTGGGTATCACGTATGCTAAATCTATACAAATAAATACAATTAAAGTGTATGGCTGAGGTAAGCTTTTAAATGGTTGGACCGATTTTGACTCTAACTGAAAGATAGCTGAAGGTCTAAGGAGTAAAATAGGCTACTTTAGTTTTTGAAAAATCCATTAGCGTGTATGTGCACACCGTCAAAGGAGAGGGAGATGATATTTATGTTTAAATGTGTATTCTTTTTTACTTTATAAACGCGGGTGAAACCACACGGATTCCCTAGCAAATGTATGGTTTGAACTGATATCAAGATGCATTATTTACAGTGGCACTTTTACAACTAGGCTGAGTAGGCTGAAGCCTAGGGCAGCAAATTTATTTTGAAAAATCTTTATTTTGCTAACTTTCTGAGACTATATTATCTTGATGATCTGTTTTAGCTATGGCTTTAGGTCTAGCAAATTGTAATTCTCTGAATCCATGATCATTTGTACAGCACAAAGTTATTGCCTTGCAGAGGTTGATAGAGACGAATAAATTTGAATAGCCCTGGTGATAAAAATCTAAATCGGCCACCAATTATTTATCAGTCTCATTACAAATAGAATTTGGATCTTGACATTTTCGATGGCAAACAGTATGCTTATATTTGTATAATAACAATTCTTATATTTTTTTTGTGCTAATTGAATTATTAGATGTTTTCTGTCTGTCAATTTTTGCAGAAAAGTAACAATAGTTTATTTATTGCTTTTATAATTATTATCTTTTATCTGTAATGCAAAATATTTTATTTTCAGACAAATGCACTGGATTGAGCAAAGTATAAAGAATATTCTTGATGATGCAGAAAGTGAATCCTTAACTTTTGTCACTGAATCAGATATAAAACAGTGCTTTCCTGATAACCAAGTTATAGTTCTGGAAGCACCCTTAGGTGCTGATCTGTCAGTTGGAAAAAATCTTAGTAAGGTAAGATTATAAGGTTAGATTACAATCTTATTAAGTTTAGTACTTATACCTGTGGCTTCGCATGTGTTAAATTTCATATAAATCTTCCTCTTCAATCACTATACATTTAAAAAGCTGCATCAAAATCCGTTGCATAGCTTTAGAGATCTAAGCATATATAGAGATACACAGTGGAAAACAACTTTGTTTTATACTATGATCGCATAGAAGTAACAAATAAGTATCCACTGACCCCTATGCTTTCCAGAATGACTCACAAGATATCAAAACCTATTGTAAAAAAAAGATATGTTGTTCATTTAAAAATTGACTGTTAATATGCCTGAGCTAATTGATGTTTTTTATTCATTTCAGGAAACTGATCCAAATTTTCTATTGCATATAAAATCAAATGAGTCTGTTGGAGTTATACTGCTTCGTGACCCAGAAAGTGATGATGATGATGTAAGTGCTTTACGTAGCTAGTTTTATGAAATATAATTTTATAGGACTTATGTCGGACAGACTTATGTCACGCGTACTATAAAATAAAATACGATACTATTGATCTAAGTTGCCAATGCATGGCGTCTATCACCCTCGCTTCGCTCGAGCGCTAACTTCACGCCGTGCAGTAATAGGCAACTTAGATCACCTGTATCGTAATGTACTATTAGAAATAAAATTGAATGAGCGTATACAATTATATATCTATGCTTGAAAGAAAGCAACAGCAGGAAGTGCAATGTAGGCGGATCGACAGAACTGCCAGTATGATAATATAGTCAATAATATAGTTGACGATCTGAAAGTACTCAGTTACTTTGAGATAAGGTTCAATTTAAATTGTCATCTTGGTTACGCGACTCAATCATTTTTTTAAAACGTAATGTTAATAGTCCACACAAAAAGCTTATGTATTACCATGTATAATTGTACAGAAGGCATATAATTGGTTGTCACGGCTATCGATTTTGACAACTAATAAAAATACAGGTTTCTTTGTAGTAAGAATACAATTACTGATTTCTATGTGTTGTTTTGGCTACAGCGGTTTCCATAGTAATCGGCTCATATGCCATTTCTATCTTTTCCTTTCTGTGAATCTATGTATGTGCATTTTTATCAATTATTTAACATTATCAATTACAACTGTGAATGATAATTAAAGAAATGTTGGGGGATATGTGGGCAGAATTTCAATAACATTGGATTTTTACTAGTGAGACGTTGAATGTGGATTTTTCTACCAAACCGAATAATGAACATTGTCTCACCAATTGCTTACTGAACCGAATATTCTGCCGTATTCTCCGGTTCAGTTTCTAACATCTTATGCTTGTTGTACACATCTATACTTTCCTTTATCCATTAAGTGTATGTGAATGGTTAAATCCGAAACTATTAAGAACATCGAAAAATGATGAAAGTACTTACAAAGCCGATTTCGATAAAAACTAAAACTGTATAATATACATTAGATTTAAGTAAAATCTATTTCCGTAGTATGAATCAAATGAGTTCATTTTGAAAAAAAAACCCCTATATTATTGCACCATCTGATAGTGTTACTTATAAAGATCCCATTTGAGAAGTAATTATACATAACAAACTAGAACAAAGGGCTCATACTGTCCCATACAGAGCACCAGTTTTGCTTGAATTCAAACTATTGGATAAAAATTACATCTTACAATAGATAAATGTTCGGCTTATTATTCGGTACATCAACCGAACATCTGGCCGAATACTGAACATGGAAAATTGTGCTAAATATGAACAATTGACGAACATTCGGCGCATCTCTAATTTTTAGTTACCATTCAATTCAAATGATGCTGCATTGCAAGCACTTCAATTATGAAGTCACACAAAAATTGCTAACACAGAGTGCAGGTATTTACTCACATATTAAATGTTAGTTATTTTTTTCAGATATCAGATTTAGAAGATATAGATATGGAAGTGGAAAGTTATTCGCAAAAAGGTCATACCAATTCAACAAATTCAAGTAAGATCTTAAATACCAGTAGTAATTAATTTTAATTGAGAATTACACAAACGAAACAAAAGATTTTTCAGCAGAAAGAAGTAATTTTTACTTAATGTTATTATTAAGTTACCATTTGCCTCGCTGTTGTTATTTTAATTCTTGACAATTGACCTAAGATTTAGTGGAATTAGTTAATCCTTCAGTATATTTACCAAACTGATATAGTTAACGACGGATATAAAATTGGTAAACCATTATGCTAAAATATTTGACTTTTAAGTATTTGTTTCATTTTTGTTTCAGGTCACCTTTTAAGGTTGAGTCCACCGATAACAAAGAATGATTTCTCATTTTCACTAAGTGGATCAGAAGGCCTATGTGATCTTTTTGACATACCATGTTAAGAAACATTTATATATTATTATAGGAATAGAATAGGAATAAGCATCAACATTTTTACTTTTTTATGTGAACTTTAGTGCTAATTTTTGTTATACTTGTAATCATGTTGGGACTTTTTATATTGATGTAAATAAATCATGTAAATAACATTGAGACGTTATATTACGTTATTGGTAATTGATTATACATAGAATAAAACTAAGATATTTACAATAAAAAATAGTTTTATTTCTTAGTAATAGGTTTGGGAACAAATCTATCGAGCACTCCAAAGGATTGCTTTGGAATGTCTTGTTCCTTTGGCTGATTAAGTAATTTCTTTGCTTCCTTTGCTTGCTCAATAAATTCCTGTAATTGAAAATTCAATTTGTTATCGCATGGGTAACTAAATGTTAAAATACAAAGTGAATCACATAAAAAATATTACCTTTCTTGCAGCATCCTTAATGATTTTCTTTCTGGTAATACGATTTTTGCCCTTGTTCTTATGTCTTGGTGCCAAGTTAATTTTCTTAGGTTTCAAATACTGTAAAAGATATTGTATTATACATAATTTTTGTGTAAATTAAGTACATTTAGTAGGTGCTGAATGTTCTATTAACGGGTTACAAGTAACATAGGCAAGATATTCATACAAAAACGTTTATCCCGCTTCACATCTTGATTGACATACTACTTGGAAATAACCTGCTGGATGTACATTTCCACCCATGTGTGATCTATTGTTAATTGGGGCGTCATTAGTTATTCTTTACTTGTGATGTAAAATTATTAAATGGAACTCCTGTGTGCAAAGCTATGTCGCAATTTTTTACATTTCTTAATGTTACAATATCGAATACCATGTGCGAATACATCAATAAGTCGACATGCATAATTATTTTTATTCTACATTAGGTCTGTTGAAATACAGTAAATTTATTAAAATATATGCTTATGTTATCCGAAAATTCCAATAAACACAACAATATTGCAATAAAAAAGTATTTAAAAACATAAAACAATGATTTACAGATAAAATTCATAGTTTAAAGTGTCTGCCTTGCAAAATGACCATTTTCGACTTGTCAACTTATTCACGCCTGGTATGGATATAATAATTGTTAAAAACATATTTTCAACTACATACCAGAAGCTTTTTCTTCGCGTCGAGCTTTTCTTTCATAGACGGGACATCCACTTCAGTAATTTCAAATGGATTGAGTGTAATAAGCTCGGCAGGAATCTTTTCGAGAAGTGCTTTGACTTCCGCTTCCTTCCTTTGTTTCTTGGTTTGGAATGGATTACTCTCCATTGCATCAAAGTTGGGTTCACCGCTGCCTGTAAACATATGCAATTGTTATCAAATATTTTCAGGTAAGTACTACTGTGCCATTAACTGTTTATTTCAAAACTATTCTCAGACTATTTCAATTGGGACTCCTATTTAGTTCTGAAACTTTAAGTCTCATCTACATTTAAATTAACAAGTTTGAGAACCATCGGCAAACCTTACTATACCTGTCAAATCAGGCCAAATAATCGGAAACTCTTCTTTTTTGGAATAAAATAGCGTGGCAATGTTTAAAGTGTAGGTACAAGAGTTGTATTGGATCAAAATATTCAATAAAGTATAATGACATACCTGGTACAATAATACTAGAAAAACCATTGCTAGTACCAATTCCTAAAACGTCTTCGTAGGGACAAAACTTGAAGTTGTTTATTGATTTAGACATTCTGTGTCTTAAATAGGGTCTGTCTGCAGTTTGCGAACAGCAGTTACTGGAACACAATATTATATTTATTAATGAAATACGCTCAGATGTACTCAAATTACATGTTTACGACACTATTATTGTGGTTTTAAATTTTCAATAACCATTAAGATTAAGATGTTTTAAATTTACTGTTTTGTAATAATAAATTAGTACAAAAAGATGTTTAATCTATTGTGAACTTAAGTACATATTGTTTCAGTGTACAAGGTATTTCTTTAACAATATAAAATTATAAAGCTATATAGTCTTAAATAACAAAGTAACTATAGCATCTACAAAAATACCACCAATACTTACTTGTATATTTCTACAACTTCCCCAAGTCCAACCGCCAGCATGTCCTTTTGGGAGAATTCTAAGTGTACTGGTGCACTCCTTAGTCTGTAATCCTGTATAGGCCCATCCAAGTTTCTTATGTCCCATATTTTCATACTTCTATCTACACCCGATGTAGCCATGTACCTTGTAATAAGAATATTCATTTTTCAATGAGAGTACTACATGTCGTATTATAGTTTTATGATAAACTAGATGTGACTGTGGTTTCAACAGCGCTTATTCTTTCCTTTGGGAACTGTACATTATGATAAATAATATTTCTCTATGCCAAAGTTTATCCAGATTTGTTAAGCCATTCTGGTGTAATTGAGTAACAAACATTCACACACAAGCATCAAAAAGATTCAATTTATTTAACGTAGATGGCTATAACGAAAACTCATTCATTTCACCAATTGGTTAATGTGTGCCATTATACACTTTAACAATTGTAATGTCTTTAATTATGCAACAATTACATTATGACTTTGAACAAACAATAATATCATAAGTACTTACAATCCTCTATTATCCACAGCTACTGCAGTCAGTGGTGTTTTATGACACAGTATCTTAGCTAAAGGTTTCTTCACCGTCGGCGACCATAATGAGACTACACCTTTAGAGTTTCCTAAACAAACTGTCGCGTTGTATGGATTCTGCGCCATTACTGACGTCCTGCCCAGATGGTTATTGTAATGACCTACTACTTCTCCAATAGATATGTCCAGCCAGCTCATGAAACCATATTCATTCTGGAACAAAAATTTCATTACTTCTTGGAAAGTGATATTTAATAGCCTCCGTGTCTCAAATAAGTAACTGCTCACAATGAGGAAACCATCTAGGTCCTCAGGAGTAGCAACACATTGGTGTTTGACTTACGAATTCTGACAGAACTCCTGTTCTATATCGTATTGGTTACTACCACTCACCCCTAGAATTCCACAGTTAGCCATAAGCATCTTATAAAAAGGGTAGTATACCCAAGTCACCTTGACTGCATGTTACTTGCAAAAGGTATGCTCATTTTCTGGATTTAGAATATAGAATTTACTAGCTGATTCCGTCATTTCACCCACGTTAATAAAGCAAAAAGGAATACATATCTAAACATAGGTAACTAATGTTATTTTCCAAAATTAAAGTAGCCTACGTTGTTACGCCTTAGACTCACATATAATATGTACTTACCACAGCCGCTAATAAAAAGTGATATGGTAAAAACTCCATCCTCAATATCTTGTCCATTTTCTTGACACAGTGTAACTCGGTCCCCGTATTGTCATATATGTACAACCATTCCTTCTGTGCCGCTGCCATCATAGTTTCTACATGCAACCAACTGTAATAAAATAACAATGTCTTGTTTTATTAGAACACACTATACACATACATGCATGCGTAAACAAACAGTGATAGTAAGTAGTAGCTGATGTCAACGACAATTGGTACTATAGTGATATTTAGTACACTATGTTTAATAGTTAAGATTGTTGCCCCTTGAATGCCCGAGGGCATTCATCTCTTCAATTTGTTAATTCAATTCATTAACTATTTCTGCTTTATAAAAGTGGTAGTAGGCACCATTGTATTCTTTGTATGAAAATCTTAGTAAGGCAGAGAAACAATTTTACTTGAAATTGATTATTTACAGATGTTTACGAGTGGTAATATTATGGTGTATTACAGCGAGTGTGCTGCAGGTTATTTTGTTATTTATAATCAATAAAGTGTATTTTCATTGCATACTGTATCCGAATTTTGCTACATCAATAATTTGATAATTTCCTAATTAAGCTACAAATGCGTTTCTAAAACTTTTTTGGTGGCGGACCCCTTCTGACCAGTGAAGATATTGATGGACCCCAAAATTTCATTATTAAATGAGAAAAAAATACACCTCTTCCCTGCACTCTATTCTTTTCACCCTTCTGTTCACACTTCTACTATTCTCGAGGAGCCGACTAAAGCTTCCCGGAGCCCCAGAGGTCCACGAAGCACACTGTGAGTATGGCTGATATTAAATTTCGCAATATTCACCTTACGTCATGGATAGACTCCATGACATTAATTTCACAATGAAGTTTCTTTGTGACCCAGTCAAATGCCGCCAAATGTCCCTTCTTGCTGCCTAGTAGTAGGTGTCTACCGTTGCGGGAGTACTTTGCTCGGTAAGGACCAAAGTCTAGATTTAATTCAAATATCTTAGTGGCTGCGGTGATGTCTACATTGTCTGCTATTATCTTCTGTGATATTCCTGTTGTCTTCTCATCTTCATCTACTTCCAGGTAGCTGTGAAAAACACCTTGTTGTAAATAATAATACAATACTGCAGTGAATACTAATAATATTTGGATTGTTTTTTAAAACCGTTTACGAACCCCACATTAGGAATATCTCCTGTGTCGTGGGTGCCATGGAAACATAAAGACGAATACACAAACACCCAGACCCAGAACAGAAATCTAAACTCATCATTTGGATATCTGTCTAGCCGGGAATCGAAC
>DWPV01000451.1:0-28963 GCA_018251915.1 Urbanus proteus proteus | reverse complement strand
AGCAGTTACGCAAAACGTAAACAGTTTTTGAATGCGCAGGGCCTATCTATGGTAAAAATCTTTGGTTATAAGTCAATTTTAAAATATTGTAAAAAAAATGTAAATACACTCACCAGACAACACCAATTAACATTGTTATACTTTACCACGCTCTTTATTTACTTAATACACGTAGCTTACTATCGACAGTGCTTATCGAAATATTAAAAACAAAAGTAATTCTTCCACATAAGTACAATATTTTATTCCTTTCGCCATTACATTACATCAATAATATTAATGTCAAACTCCAATCGAGAACTACTACACTTTCTTTTCTAATTTACAAATTGCTTCCAAACTATAACCAGTCAGTCATATCTAATTAAATATAACAAAGAGGTTGTCATTGTCAAAACATTAACGTCACAATTTCTAACAATTACAAAAATAACTGAAGTATGAACGCAGAAACGAATTTCTTTACTATTGCCAGTTTTAGTTTATTTTACTTTACTACGCCAATCTTTAATTACGGTTGATTACAGATGTGTCACCAGATGCAGATCACTTAATTAAACTTAACGTGAAGTAGATTTCAGTATCAATTTTCTGATAAAATTCTAACGAGTCTGTGTCTGTCTGTATTTATGTTGTAGATGTTTTTGAAAAGTACCAAAGTCTTGATTACAATAAAAATATCTGAACATATTTTTTACCTATATTATTTTATCTACAAAATAATAGTAAGACTTAAATATTTATGAATATTGGGATGTAAAGGGTTCAATAAGACACTTTTAATTACGACGTTGTATTCGTGGAAAGTCAATGAGAATAGCAATTTTTCATACATAACAAGACCTGCAATATTAAATGTCATTAGGACCAGCTCAAAACAAGGGCCAAATTACATATGAAATGATTTCTGCGATTCCAAGTCACAAGACTTGAGCGCATTAAAAAGTTAAGTTATATTTAAATCCATGTAAATAATGAGCAAATTCCGGTAAAAATATATTCACGGGTTACAAATAAAGCACAATTAGTATAATACAAATGCGGTAGCGATCCAGCAATTACTGGAATTAGAGTGAACGGAGCGTGAGTCGCGCCAATTACCACGACAAGTGACGTCACGTGAGCTTTGTTTTTTAGACTCGCTAGATAACATATAGCCTGCAGTTGCCAGTGACTCAATTTGAAGGTATGAAAAATTTAGTTTAAAATGATTGGGATATATGTACTGTACTTTAGTGCATATATCTCATTGTTTAAAATACGTTTTACAGGGATTTAAAAATATTGTAGTTGGTTACAGTTTTTTCAGATTTCCACAAAGCTACTAATTTTGAATTACCTTGTATTAAATTAACCTATTCGAAGTATTCTTTTAAGTGAGTAAGAAAGAGTTTTTTCATTTGAAGTTACAGATAGCGGTGACGACTTGCGGCTAGGGATGTTTAACTTTTGCTACAACTTCACTGTAATTTATAAAACCCAAGGCTGGAAACGGATATGTCCCTATAACTTGTGAACGATCATAGATTATTACACTGTTCAAGTTACAAACTAAAATTACTAACTAAAATTGCTTTAACTTTAATTGATAAAATTGGCAATAGCTCCCCAAATTTTAAAAAGTGAACCAGCTTTAACGGGGATTGTTTGTCGTCCAGAAGCAATAGAAACACCCGAAGGTACACACAAGACAGAATAGAAATCCTTCTATACTACCTTGTTGGGATTGAACCTGCGACCTGAACACAGACCACGTCTGACCATATCGGGACGAGTCGCCAGGAAACTCCCAAGTTCCCGATTCCCAAGAAAACACGACGCGTGCGCGAACATCGCTTCCCAGCTTCCGACGTACCCACAGACAGTTGTTAACCGCCCGCGCGCCGACCGCCCGCCATTTTGTGATTCGAATTTCGAACTTCGCGCATTCGAATTTCGAACATGACGCGTTCAATTTAAGTTTTGTGGGATGTAACGTGCAGTGATAGCGGTGATGATGTGTTCCATACTCACTGTTCTTGTTGGAGTTTCAGTGTTGTTCCGATGTACGGATTCGGTTGGTAAGTGCGATTTTAAGTTGCATTATATTTATCATTAATTAATATAAAAATTATGACTTAGTTAATTAACTATTTATTTTCTCCTTAAATATAACGCATTATTTTAATGACTTTCTGTTATGAGTAAATAAATAAAAAATCTGTATGGAAATAAATTAGGTATATAATATGTTGCATACTTACTTAAATTTTATATTATACGTATTAACTAGTAATAAACATATGGAAAATTCGGCAAGTAGCTATTTTACTTATTTTTGTAAATTAATTTTAATTGCAATGTTAAGATAATACGGTAGAAATAACTTATACACATTTTTTTAAATAATAAATTACTAAAAAAAATGTATATATTTTTTTAATATTCCGTCCTTAAAAAAGAATAGATACGTACAAAAATAGCCCAATCTATAGCTATTTAATAAAATATTGTGTTGCGAAGTTTAATTGAAAAAAATCTGAAAGAATAAGTACTTCACATGCGAAACGCGAAATCGCGCATATTAAATTAGCACTAGATATCGACTTTCAAAAATAAATTGGTAATTATTTTATGCTTTTTAATCATACGTTTTTTTAGTCTATCGGGAATTCCTGCTAACCCAATTATTATTTTTAATTGTTTAATTTAAGTTTATTCGCGTTATTTATTTTAGCCCCGAATCAGCACATCAAGTTGACAAACATCAGTACCTAAATATTTATTTTTTAAAATAAAAATGAAATATGAAACGTTCATGCAGACCATCTCAGGGTAAGTGGTGTAAGTGGTATGGACAACTAACCAATTTTATTGCAGAACAGAGTTTCAGCCGGAAGTTTATCACAGATGCGTTGCTACTCCTGAGAACTAAGATGGTCGCCTCTTGTGTAAGTCAGCCTGCATCCACACCCTTCTATCCAAAACGCAAGCTTCTTCAAAACTCACCCTAGGAATTGATGTGACGGTACCCCCGGGTTGAATAATGTAACCGTTCAAATGTTTCGGTTGAATGTTGGTTGATATGCTTTCATAATTTTCCCATTTTTAGTGCTGTAACGGCTTCTTCCTTAGGTTATCAGTCCACCAAATAAGACGGTTCGGTTTTTTACACATTGGATCTTCACAGTGTGAGGTAAATAGGTGAAAGAAAAATATAAAAAAATATATTGTAACTTTTGCAAACGCTCTTTGCTTTGATTTATTTGACGTTTTTTGCCGTTACACTTCGAAGCGACGCCGAGGAGTTTGCTTCAAGTCTCCCACAATCATGGCGAATGGTCTGTGCACAGAAGTAAAATGGTTGCACCTTATTACTCATTTTGCTTTAAAGATGTCCTTTTGACATCATTGTCGTATCTCAAGAATATTTAAGTTTAACAGTTTTCAGTCTTCGACATCACGTGTCTAGTTAATTAGTTTGGGAGCTAAGTAGGTTCTATTCTCCTATGTCTTACTTATCATATCTGTATTGTTTATTGTTCTTCACTCAATTCGTCGTGTTTAAACTTTGTTAATTTTGTCACGTAAAGAGATACTTAGATCTTTCCATAGCTCGCTGAGTATTTGTACTTTCGGTTAAAACTCAAAGCGTAAGACCTAGTCTTAATATTAATAGTAGACTCTATCAGAACATTTTCGACTTTTTTTCACATGATCGTACTAGCAAACAGGTATGCAATCCACGTGATGGTAAATGACCACTACCGCCCATGGTCACCAGTATTTAAACCCAGATAAGACCAAGGTCCTAAGTGAGGTCGAGCACAGACGCGTTGCTACCACTGAGGACTAAGTTGGCACTCCTCGGATACGTATGTCTCCCTTTTTATACCCTTCTGACCAGACCACAGCAGTGATTAAAACGGCTATTATAAAACAGAAATAGATAGCAGTGGTGCCGCCGAAGTCGAACTACATAGAGTTCTACCTTTCAAACTTTAGGTAGGTACAGGACTATCGAATAAGACAATAAAAACATTGTACTTCGATTAACTCTAGAAGCTTTATATTTATAAAATATATTGTTTCGATGGCAGTAAGCCGGGAATTTTATTTTCGAAGCTATTTTCTGTATGTTAAATAATGTTAGGTCGTACGTGAACTAGGCTGCGGGAAGTCATTGAAACTCGAAGCGGGTATACAAACAAAAGCATTTTTCATTGAAACATAACTATGACTTGAGAAAAATATTGAATAATTTTAATGCAAAACTAATAGGTATAATGCTTTAAATAAAGATGCCTGATTGAATGTTCCCGCTCAGTTGTCAGGGGTAGCAACGCATCTGTGGTTAACATCAAGTAGGTCCTTGGCCTCATCTGGGGTTGATTACATATGTCCATGGACAGTAGTGCCACTTACCATCACGAAGACTGCATGCTCGTTAAAATATATGAAAAACAAATATAAAAACTACGGTCACTATATCTTCTTTCCTATAACAATAGTGTTACATTACTGTGATCTCAACTATGGTAATGACTAAGCAGGATCCATTATTAATTACAGTAATCAAACCTTTAATTACACGACTTGATGATCTATTCACAGCGTGGATTTGAATCCAAGCCTTTGTGTTTGTCCTTAAGATAAAAGTACCTACTCGGAAACCTAGTTCACGAGTTTCAGGAAACAGCCGAGTGTGAACAGGCCATCAGCAAATTACCTATATCTTTTTTGCTGTTTAGCAGCAAGACGACGATCAAACAACTAAAATTGCTACAACCTATATTGGCATAATAGTCGTGCGTATATGGCATAATAATTGGCGTATTGTGGTTCGACTCCAGCACCACCGCCACACATATTAATCTACCACGCAAAGTTAAGCTGTGTTCTGGCTTGAAGGGTGTGGGAAGGAAGACTTACTTATCCGAGGCGTTCCAACTTAGTACTCAGGGTTAGTAACGAAATTGTGACCAACCTCAAATCAGACTCTGTTTTTACCTGGGGTTGATTACAAATGTCCAAGGGAGGCCTTTTTTATGTCCCACTGCTGGACACGAGTCTTCTCCCACAACTGAGAGAGGCTTGGAGCATACTCCTCCACGCTGCTCCAATGCGTGTTGGTGGAGGGGATACGGATCAGGGGCCAACCCGTGTCGAATGTTTTCAAAAATATCACAAAAAAACTCACACAAACTCACATATTAAAAAAAATCTATATGTTTGGTAAATGTCATTTTCCGATGTGGTAGTGTTCGAGGAACAATAATCGATCATATGCACGATAAGGCTTGATTAAAACATGAGATGTTCATCTGCGATATTGATCTACCAAAGTCAACCGATAGGCCACTCGGTTTATCTTGGTGTTGTCTCGAGCCGTTTGAACCGTAGTGTGGAATAGTGCTTGACTGATTGAGGTACCGATACTGTGAAGTGTTGATGCCTTGATGCCGCTTTGAAACACGATCACATATGGTCGTGTGTCTAGATGTAAGATATACTGGCAGTTGCCCGGACTTCGTACTGGCAGAAAATAAGACCAAAAAGAAATTAGAAAACTAAAACCCGAATAGGTAAAAATAGCGCCATAAAAAGTATAAAATCTGAAAGCAATGATCAGAGGATGACTGTGATCATATAGTAGCTGCACTTATCTTTAATTAGGATTAACTGTCAAATTTTGTTTATAATTAAATACTTAACGATAGTCTCACATGTAATCTTGTTGATAATTCTTAATAAATAAATACAATCAAATAGTATACTAACTAAACATTATTAATAAAACTAGCACTGAAATATATATATTTAAGTTATGAAGCGTAATAAGCAGGCATATACTGATTGTAAAAAAACATATTCCTCGTAACATAAAAAGCATAAATGCTATTAAGCTAATTGCACGAGCCCGACTCGCACTTAGCTGGCTTTTCATGACGAAAGAAAAAAAACGCTAACTAGGCTATCGCATACAGTAGTGGCCTGTAAGCGCGGAAAGTGCGTTGTCCTTTTAAGGGCTTAAACGAATGCTTATGTCGGTAATTAAGCTGCAAACTGGGACAGTAGGATGTAAGCCGTTTGCTGCTTATTAAATGTCGTCAACCCATTGGCCCCATACTGGGCACGAGTTTCTTCTTAGAGAGGTGTAGGCCATGGATCACATTTCTTGGAGATCAAAGAGTCCTATTCACAGTGTCGAGGATGACTCCGGGTGGTTTTTGTGCGGTAAAAATCCCAAATAACCCAGCGTCGCTTCCGAGGCGTTAGGAACCTTTTAAAGGTTTCCCACCTTGTCAACTAAAAAGAGCCACGATCACTACGCTGGCCAAGTGCAAATTGGTAATCTTTAAACACGTTTGAGAGCTCCTAGCTTATGGGTTTTTCCTTGTAGCCCACGTTGAAATTCCTACACATCTTCAAAAGTAGCTACATATTTGGTTTCGATCTCAGAGAGGTAAATTACTAAAGTGACAATTTGTCGCTGTGCTCCACATCGAGCCTGCCAAACAGAAGCTTTTCATTTTGACAAGCTATGGTCGTGGTCGACGGTTGACGAATTTCACTAGTTTTAATGAAACGTGCGCGTTAACGCATTGTGCTATCAAAATAATTGAAAACGTAACTCGTCGCTGGCGCAGCGTCGAACTGGTGGTCGTGTTTCATTGCATAACTCTCTGGTAGGATTTCAATACTATTAAATAAATAACACTTCACACTCATAGCCCCACACTAGGATTCTCTGTGTTGGGTGCCATGGACAACACACAAGACAAGGACATATTGTTGGTTGATAAAGATTTATGTGGACGTTGGTGGTCACTATTACGTGAACGACAAGCTCATTTATCATTTAAAACTTAAATACAGTAGCAAGTTATATAACTGTGGAATAACCACTGAAACCAGGACGAAAGCCACACAAGTGCGGCGTCCTGAGGACGCGTCGTTCTATCGTAATTACTTCACTGCCTGACTCCTGCTCGGAAATGGGAACAGAATGCAATTGGTTTGACGATTACTCCGTCCACTATATAGGATTTTGCAGTGCTCACTATATATTCAGTGCTTGACAGAAATGCTGAAGATAGAAATAGGAAATTTCTATTCAATCTTTTCTATTCGCATAAAATTTACATTATGTTCTGTTGTACATTATGTTTATAGGCCCAACACTAGAATAGTTCCCAATGTTATAAATTCTCAACCAACTGAATTTTTATTGTTAGTTCTGGACTCAAAAGAGATTAGTGTATAATCCACTACGTTAACCAAGACATAATAAGTTTTACGTTTCTTTGATATCATCTTATGGAAATATCAAGCATGCACGTATGTTCACACCTAAAGCGTTCACACTAATACCTTTTTTTTATAAAATTATGGTAGCAACCAATCATGCAGTATGCGTCTGTAAATATCTCTAAAAGAACGTTTGTTGCACCTGAAGTCAATTACAGATCGCACTCCTGAGAATTAAGGTGGTCGCCGGTACTTAAGTCAGCCAACCACACAGTTTCAACAACGCATAAACTGCACGGTACATTCGGTATGAAACAGAATGTTCTTTCTGGGTCAAACCACAATATCTCTACATTTCAAAATCCGCGCATAGCCCCAAAAGATCCTGGGATATCCTAGGATTCAAACTCTCATTGTCACTATGAAGTATAAATAAATCTTGTCCTAGTTTAACCAACATCGTCAGCACCCTAGCCTATTGTGCTCCGCTTATTTTCTAAGCTCTCGGTGCGTGCCTCGCCGTTGTTTGACCACTTCACCGTATTCTAACCGGGAGGAATTCAATGGAATTGTATACTTTTGTACAGTTTCAAATAGAACTGAAGCGAGTATAAATTATTATGCACAAACTGTGGAAAAGTAGTCTACAGAGATAGTATCCTAGTTTTTTTACTATGAGCAATAATATAAGTGATCTTTTATTCTTTTTTGAGTTATTAAATATAGGACAGAAAAATATTATAACTTACCAGTGTGACAAGGTAATGTTAGTGTTTATAAACCAAGGTTCGATTAAACGGCTAAACCGGTTTTGTTAAGGCTTTCATATAAAGATAAAAGACTTTAGAAGGAATGATTTAATACTTTTCGAAAATCTATTTTTGCATATATGTACACCATCAAAACACTTTTAAAATGTCTCTGTCATTTTACTACAGCAGCTGTATCAAAATTAGGTATGTACATATAAGTTAGAACGTTTAAATATGTTATATCTTAATATTTCAGATTTCATTGATACTTCTATCATATCAAAATTTATTAATAAGATAACATTTTGACTAGACGTCGCAAATTAATGTAATTGAACAGTCTGTATCTAGTCAGAATCAAAATCTCAGCTCTACCAATCAATCGGGAATTAGTTGCTGATCAAAGGGCTCTCGAGGCCAAATTGCCAAATCAAAGGTTATGCTGAATCGAGGCTTTAGTGCCAAGATTAAAATGATCTTTGGAATTTATGTAGCTCACTCATAATAATGGTCAAACTTAAGATAGTTGACTAACTCTTATTGTGTTTAATGAAATCATGTTAATTATGTTATATTCACCATGAAAGCACCATGATGGACTTTGCTTTAAGATTTTCTGGTTTTTGGGAAGAATCCGAAGAGACATAACACATTAAAAGAGTTTATATAAAGTTTACTTACGACGACATCATCTATTTCTGACTTAAAATTATAAGAGTTGTTAGCGTTACTGTGTTCTTTGTTTAAGAGATTGGCATAGCAATTTACATGGGGAATTATTTACCTAATTAATTCTGTAGATTTTTTCTTCGTCAATAATCTCCAAATTCTTCAAACCATCATAGGTTTCAATAGACATTGTCCCTATAGTTCCGGGACCAGAATAGGGCTACGGTATACCCTGCCTGTCGTAAGAGGCGACTAAAAGAGGGTTCTGGGGTTGCGAGCGGCAAGAGTGGGAGCTCGAACCGTCCGGCCAGCAACCCCGAGAAGGACGGCAGTATGTGTGATCGCATACCGTCGTAAACACCAGATGATGTGGTTTGAGCAAGCTCACCGGGTCAGAGAACCTGAAACAAGCATCGCGCTTGAAGGACTTCGGCGGTGGTCCAGTGGAGTCCCGGAGTCCTCCACTGTCGAGCGCTGAGGACGGCCACCGGGGGGGTTTTAGTGCGGTAAAAATCCCACATAACTCGGCGTCGCTCCCAAGGCGTCGGGTACCTTTTGAAGGTTTCCCCCTCGTCATCAAAAAAAAAAGGTTTCAATAGACATAATAAATTTACGATGAATATTTACCATAGAAAATAACAGCTACATATCATGAATAAATAACTTCCAAGCAGATTTATTTAGAATTTTGATAACCCGATGTAGCAATAGAATGATAGATGCCCATACGAGTTGCTAATCAGAGAGTTGAAGGTCGAGCACTTACTTTATTAAAGCAACAGTCATGCTGCGTCATAGTAAACCAATGCCAAGATCTGGAAACATATTGTTCAATCCATATCTTTGTGATGTATCTCGGTCAGTAAAATGGCTATTTTGTTGATTTACTTAAGTGGAGATATTTCTACTTTGACAAGTTTTAAGACTGAACCATATAGCGTACTGGGGCTTGTCTAGATTTTAATTTAGTAACATAACAACAATAGGCCTAAAAGGTGATCATTAGTGGTTAAAAAAGTTCGTACAGTGAAGAATTTTTTGTTTAAATCTAATATTTGCAGGAAAAATATACATAAACTTGGATACAATTTTACGTCCTACAGCTCGGCAATGTTCTCTCCCTACAACTGGAAGAGATCTTAATGTTAAATCAAATCATACAAAACAGTTTTAGATAAAGAGAATCTTGAAGGACTGTTGTCGCTGATATTTGCCGCATTCATGTCATGCTACGAGAGATACTATCTAAATATTACTTTTACGTAATACATAGACTCGAATGTGAATGTATGATATACATTTTTGATGCAAGTTATTACGTATCTAGTATTGGTATCACGATTTTATGTCGCTCATTAGCATATTAAAATGTTATAGAAATATCAGTAACTTAATGCATTTATTTTATCTTTATCGTATCTTTGTGAATTTGTCAAAACAAACAGTCAGACAAGCAAAATTTATTTTTCTCCAGGAATTGAACCTGAGACTCATTAGTGTAACTAAGCGGCAACTACATTAGTGCAACAGCGGCGCGTAACAGAGCTGGGTTTTACGAAAAAAAAGATACAACACGTAACACTCGACAAAAGTTACAGAAGAAAATAATCTTATTTAGAATCAAGGCAATTTTTGTTTAAAACATTAGAATCAGAGAGGTCCATGTTTATGTAAGTCTCAATTTATCCGAGGATAATCCGCAAATGGAATGGAATCCGAAGAAAAAATAGAAATGGCTCCATTCGTGCAAAGCCGCAAAAAATAATTATTAAGCCGAGCCGAGTCTATTTATTTAACTCTAAATAAACATCTATGTACTCTTCAGGCTTAAAGGATTTGCAGGCGCAGTAAAACATTAGTCTTTCTATTGAATGAATGCGGTATTTGCTCGAGCGATCCACAAAAACGCAATGTTAATTGCTTTGGCAGTTCATAAAGCGTGGTCGGCTCGAGTAATCTTGTTTCGGATGCAAATTGACGAAATTCGTCATTTAAACTTTTACCGAATTTTGTGACTTTTACCCATTGTGCGTTTATTGAGTCTTTATTTTGGGTCATCGTCAATAAATATCAATACAAATAAATAAAAGTGTCTGTTTGTGATTTCAAATTAACATATTATACTCAATGCATATGAGAGTATACATGATAGGTACCTATAACGTAAATGCAATTGAAACATTTTTGCCTGTCTGCCTGTCTGTTGGGCTGAAGTAATCTTCTAAACGGCTCGACTGATTTTAATAGAACTTTCCTTGCAAGATAGCTGAAGATCTAAGGCGCAACATAAGCTACTTTAATTTTGGAAAAAAGCACTAGCGCGCGCGCCATACGCTTGAAGCCGCCGTTGCGGGAGTGCGGGGTGATACCTATGTTTAAATGCAAAATGGTTGTTATAATTTTAACTGCTTCCTTACAAAAAAACCTTAAGAAATGTTCGTGCGTCATTTATTTTACAAACTTTTCATTAACCCTTTTAACGTTCGGTCCGCTCAGACAATTTTTTAAGAAAACATTAGTAATAGAATGAAATCTCAATAAATTGTAAGGGTCTACCAGTTCAGAAGTCGATAGAACAATGTTCTTTTCGTACGTGTCTGACCACGATTTGTATGCGATATAATGTTAAAAACCTTCTCGTTAAAGTTCTTGACGTTATTTTCTTTGTGTCTAACTGTTGTGTGAACTTTTCAATTGTGTCACTCGTCGGTGGTAGAACTCTATGTGGTTTGACTCCGGCGGCACCACTGCCACACCTATTTCTGCCTCATAACAATAGATTTAAGCACTGTTGTATTCGGATCTAAATCTGGTTAGTTAGATATACTTATCCGAGGCATTCCAACTCAGTCCTCAGGAGTAGCATCTGTGATCAACCTTAGGTAGAACTTAATCTTATCTGGGGTTGATTATGGATGTCCATTGGCGGAAGTAGTCACTTACTATCAGGTAGACTGCATGCTCGTTTGCTACTTAAAAGCAATAAAAATAGACACCGAGTTTGATAACGTCAAATGGAAAAGTATAGGTAAAGTAATTTGGTATAACAGAGTAGATTATTTCTGTATCTACATTTTATTTTGGTACGTTTTATTTACCAGTATGACGACATAAACGTTATTGTGTTAAATTTTCTCGCTTGTCGCTAATCGTAGCTCGACGGTAGTGAAGAAAGTACCTACTAGTTGAGAACTGAAACTCAAATGGAATTTAAAGTTTGCTAACCAAAGATTTCTTGTACTAATGAATATTTTCAATTGTGAGCTATTATTTCAGCTCTCCTGATTTATTGGCAGATCTTAATAGATTTTAGTTCCTTTTTATTTTGTCTTCGTAAAGCATCTTTCGAAATTAGGGTACTTACTCGCCTGGCTAGCTGGCTAGCTGGCTAGCTACCAACATCTTAATGGATCCCACTAAGAGCTTTGAGATCAAAGTGAAGATATGTTTTGTTATATTTTTATTATAAAAATACCAATGTGACTAATACGTGCGCTCATGTTTACTTTCATGACCCTCGGATTAGCGGTCCGGCGTGGTAACCATTGCACCATCCGGGTCGTCAAGTCAGGTCGTCATGATTATGCCGGGCTTTAATTTTTTTACTATATATTTATGCTATTGGTACAAGTAGATATACATAGGAGTAACATTGAAAGGGCACTGTAATACTATACGCCTATCATAACTATAATAAGTCAGGACTAATATTTTTTTATTAAACAGTGGTGTATATTTGTGGTGTGTTGTTAATTACCATAACAGAGAGCGAAAAATACTGGCATTCAAAATTGATTACCTATATCTTTATATACGCATTCATCTGTTTCGATTCAAATATTATTATAATCTACTGTTTCTATTCAAATAACATTAATATTACCACAGAAAGGGGCATATTATAAGTTATAATAAAATAATATTCTGAGAATACCTACCCTAAGCACTAATAGAATTGGTATAAGAGTTCCAGAAGTTCGCTAGTTTGCAAAACGATTCCATCCGATTTCTCCTAACAAAATTCGTTTTGTCTTAAGTGGTACTTACGAACTATCTCTTCATTCCATTTTTCTGATTACTGAACCGAAAAATTACAAACGGCGTAATCTTATAAATAATATATTAATGCGAAATTCAAACCGAGAACAAAGAATGAATATTTCATATAACGCAAGAGACATGATACAGTGATCTTTACTTAAAGATTTATGTAGGTATTTTTATAACGGTAAACAATTATTATGTTACTTATCTTCTTACTGATATTTTTCTTCTGCCATATGTTCTATGGACATTTTTTTTTAATTGTAATGCATGGTAAGGCAGGCGGACTACCTGATGGAAAGTAGTCACTGGCGCCTATGGATATATGCAACACCAGAGGAGTCGTCAATGGATCGCCGGATTAAGAAATGTTGTTTTAGCATGAAAACCACTATGCATTTGAACCTGATATATAGTCTTTGTTACCTTAAGACCAGAGCATATTCTATCCTGCGCTACCATATAACATTATGTCTAGAGATTGTAGAACTCCGTTGACAAGAGATCTATCCAGGTAGATATGTTGTTACGTTGACAGCTTACCCCGCTGTAGCCAAACATTTGCCCCACATTGTTATTGTTATGTCTTGGATTGGCATCATGCCATTGTAACCTGGACATCGGATTTGCCAGATTTACCTAGTAATATAGTAAATAGCAAATGAATCACAGTCATGTTCTTTAAGACATGGATATAATACATGTCCTGTCTGGTGAAGAAATCACAATACTTATGAATACAGGATGGCATTTAGGTAATTTTTTCTAAGCATTTTTCTTTACCAATGTAACATTTGACAACCCGCGTGGTGGAACGGTTACCATACCGGTCAGACACGCGGTTTCGGGTTCGATTCCCGGCCAGACAGAAGTCTGAATTGTGAATTTAGGTTTCCATTCTGGGTCTGCGTGTTTGTATTTTGTGTATGTGTATGTACATAGCACCCATTAGAAAGCGTTTATTATAGTAGTACTAATTTAGTTACAAAGATAGAATTCTACCTCTCATATGTTTCTACTTCAATGGCAAGTTTATTTATTTTATTTATTTATTTATTACATTACAAGTTACAAGTACAAGTACAGATTACAAGTTTGTGCTACGAGCAAAAACAGACAAAACCGACACGTATTACTTTAAAAATATCTACGGTCAATACTTTCATAAACCAGTTATCAGTTAAATTAGCTAGTTATTATCTTAAGAAATAAAAAGAAAGATATATATTATTATAATAAAGAATAGCGTCTTCAGAACTAATTTAGTTCAAAATGAAATAGAGCCTTGATTCCTTTAATAGACTGTTCTCTGTAAACGACAATTTGATTAATATAATTGCCTTTTCGCTTTACATTAAAAAAACGTACAAAAACCTAATAGTGTTCAATTACACTTGCTTCAATATTTTAATGAAACAAAGACAGTTATCGTACATCAAACACTGCTACTTACTCACTTTTCTTTCATTAATTGTATTTTATTTTTTGATAAGTCGTAAAAAACTTAAGAAACTTCGTCTGCAAAGGGCGCCTCATGCTACATCAAGAAAACATTAACCATCTTTACAAATAAATCGAATTGATGTGTCTGTTTGTGATGTGAATATAATAAGTTTTTACTAAATGCATACGAAAGTATACACGGTACCTATAACTAAAATACAATTATTGTTTTTAGTCTGTCTGTTTTTGATAGGACTTACATTGGAATATAGCTGAAGGTTTACGGCGTAACTTAGGCTACATTATCTTTTGAAAAAAACATTAGGGCGCGCTCTACGCGCATGCGGGCATTGTCACGGGAGAGCGAAACATTTATGTCTAAATATGTATTGTTGTTATGTTTTTACTTCTTAGACTCGAGTGAAATCGCGGGGATCAGCTAGTTCTGTGCTATAAACTACATACATTATAAAATATGAATTGAAATTGTTCAACCATTTACTCATTTTAAGTGACGGAAATAGCAATAGAATTTGAAGCGGTCAGCAAAACTGATCGACTATCAAAGCTTTCTATCAAGCCTTTGACATGTTTGATTCCACAAACTGGCAGTGAAACATAGCCATTGTGATATAACGCGTGAAAATAAATAAAACGCGGTTTAAACGTATCTGAAACATAGCTTACGAAGCTTCGAAAATAGACTTTTTTTCATTTTTTTTAGTAACAAATTGGATTTTGTTTTGATACATTTGCTACGAGTAAAATCATTTTTTGACAGTCGAATAGGATTGCCCTAATGTATTTTTTATGAATTCCTGTTATCAAAATAAAACCCTACAAAGACGATCTAATTTTAGTATATTTGCTTATTGTACAAAAATCTGTTTATTTGGATACAATTTGTACGGTAGATCAAAAAATCTTTATGTTTTCCGATACAATAGTCTTTGATTCGTTACAAAAACACGTTCCAAATAAAATGTGGCTCATAGTGCTTCGAATTTAATACAAAAAGTATGTCAATTGATTTTTCTATGGGTTGTTCTTCCTCATAAGGTGCTTACCACCGCGTAAAACTAAAAGATATCAGAGCATTAATATGTAAATGTTCATTTGTAGTGGCCGTTAGTAAATAATAATTAACGGAACAATGTAACGCTGTCTTCATAAGGGAAGGGGATAATACTTACTCCGGTTATTTTCTACATAAGGTTAATCACAGATGCGTTCCTGCTCCTAATGACTCCGTTGGAACTCGGATGAGTATGTCTCCCTTACTATACAATCTAGTGTCATCCTCAAGTAGTCAGTAGTCAGGTAGGTAGTCAGTAATTATATAATTTTAGGTTGATGGTCAGTAGTGGCCACCTACCACCTGAAGTATTCCACCTTCTATTTTCTTATATAAGACGAGAGTAGAAAACGAGCATTCAGTCCACCTGATAATAAGCGGTCACTGCTGCCCATGGGCATTTGTTAGCAAGCTTAGATAAGAACGGAGTCTCACCTGATTTTAGCCACAAGGGCGTTGTTATTACAAGGCAGAAAAAAGTGTAGGGGTGGTGCCGCTGGAGTCGAACCACAAAAAGTTCTACCACTTTCAAAGCTTCTTCTATTTATTATAAAACAAGTTCTGTAAAATACAATAAAGTCTTATATTTTTGATTGACATATTTTTTTTCAATTTATCATCAGCGACAAAATTGCTTAACGTAACTTCCTCGCTGTTGGTGGAATGAGTGGCTACGTGAGCCGTATGTTTGTCTTGATTGTGTCACCGATTTGCGGTCCCTAGCCTATATTTATATTGATTTAATAGGTAGGTATAATTGTGATTTGTTTTTATGTAAAAGTCGTTTTCGTTTTATTATAAGGAATAACATAAAGATAAATGTAGTCTACGGCAAAGAAATTGTGGAGTGTTGATTTTGAATTTACCTATGAAGAATAATGTAGTGGGAAAGATGTTATTTTCAAATAAAAAAGTGAGTGATAAGTAGGTAAGTGTTTTTATTATATTGTAGGCTTAATTTTTTTTTATTAAGCCTAACGATAAGATATAGGCTACGTGCTATATTTGCATCTTTTTTGAAGTGCTCCATGTCATAGCGTTTCAGGAGTACCTAGTTATTGATGCAACTACAAAAATGCCTTGAACATTTTTGAAAACAAAATGTGTCGTAACCGCATAAGAAAAGTCATATGAAATATTTATATATAGTATGGCAATTGCTTTTATTTTAATCTCTTTCGTTATATCCGAGTATGTTTGTTTTGCCTGTTTGCTTTCATCGCAGGCTCCTGGCCTATATTTGGATGGATTTTGCTTCAGCTTTATTCATATATCGAGTATCAAACTTCCTTCCTCATAAGATACGAAAGTACTTACCCTTTTATACTTGGAGTGCGCTAGTAAAACTTCCTGTCGATTTAATATGAAATGTTTACTTACTATTATGTTCATATAGTACCTATTTACTATGAGGCGAGGCTTAGTAGCGCAAGAAGGTTGAAAACGATTAGCTTATGTCATGACTGCTGATAGTATGTATCCGTGTACGATAATATTTAGTGGATAATATAATAGTACATTACGATACAGGTGATCTAAGTTGCCTATTACTGCACGGCGTGAAGTTAGCGCCCGAGCGAATATCCGTGCATAATAGGCAACTTAGATCACTAGTATCGTATTTTATTTTATAGTACGCGTGACACGCTCGCACGCAGAAAGGCGTGCGTAAAGTGCGGAGGTCACATTGCTATAAATTATATTTAGTGGAAATATATACATTTATCCACTAAATATTATTTTAGTAACATTTTACTAAAATCTTTCAGTTTTCTGGTCTACACTGACTTGCTATACCTAATTATGCAACATAAAAATGTTTGTGTGATTGCTAATAACAAAAAAGTTTGTACCGATTTTAATAGATCTTTACACTACACAGTATGATAAAAGTAGATATGTAGATGTCATTCAATAATTTCTCTAATTTAAAACATATTATATAATATCTAAACTGCTTTACTTTAGTCTCAAATAAATATTTATCTATCACAAAATGAATCAATTCAAATGACTTTAGAACAACATGAATACAACTTCTAGTGACCACGAAATAAAATATACTGAATCTACCCAATAAAATAAATAGTCTGCAAAGTTTTATTCGGTTACCCGAATCTGTCACATTAACAGCGTTGGGGCGAGCTCCGATAAACGTCCAGAAAGATATATGTACGACCCACGGCTCTCCCGGTACCTGTATTTTTGTTATCATCGTCTATTATCTTTATTATCCTATAGGACATTTAGCTCGTAATACGGCTTTATTAAAGTACTTTTGATTTATATGTATTGGTTTAAAAAGGTCAACCTTTATTCAGACCCGATATTTTTTTAAGGGCATACCAAATAAGGTTATCAGTAACATTATTCAATTCAACAGTGTTAAGGATGCCTTCTAAATGTGGGGAAAAATATACTTTTATATATGAGAAATTTTGGCATGACATGTATTCAACGCTCCGGACTTCGAGCTTTATTAATAAACATGACCTTATTTATTTTAATTATCCCACAGTAATGGAAATTTTGATGTTTGATACATTTGATTCGAATTCGTATTGTTATTTATAGAATAACACCAACCATTTGCAAGGTAACACGAGTATGGTTGAACCGCGGAGATAGTACCACCACAATATTTTTTCAAGTAGTTTTTTCGTTTCAGTTTAAAAGTGTAACGGGGAAATTTCATAATAGTAGCATCATGTCTGTGAATAACTTTGGATAGAACACATATTCTGTTTGAAATTGCTTCAGAAGTCTATGAGCGGTAGATACAATTTACCATAAGGCGGACTGCGTGTAAACCTAAAAAAATACAATTTTCACTCGCTTCTCGAAAGGTATACGACAGGTACCTTACGACCTAGCGATAAATGTCTTAAGAGATATATTTGCGTATACGCCTACCAAAGGTGTCGTTATTCTGCGGCATTTTTTCTCTTTATTATTCTACTAAAACAAGTTTAGGTTTACGGTGACAAGATTTGGGAATTTAAGGTCCTATAAAAGAGGCTGCTCTGATTTACAACTTCTACTTTTATGAATCCAACCCACAATTTTATAGTTCATATGTTTGTTGTATTTCTTGTGCAGCTGTGATGGACAGCTGGTATGAAATTATGAATTTTCATCTCTTTTCGAAAACATTGTTCTAGTCTGGAGGCACCACTGCCATTTTATTTTTTGCTTGATGGGCACGATAAGAAAGACACACTTCTGTCCCTTTAGACCCGTTACCAGAATAGGGCGACGGTATCCCCTGCCAATTGTACGAGGCGACTAAAAAGGGCTTCTGGGCTTGAGGGCGGCTAGTGTAGGAGCTCGAACTGTTCATCTAGCGTCTCTGGGAAAGACGGCGGTATGTGTGCTCACATACCGCCGTATACCAGATAGTGCGGCGAGCTTCGCGCTCGCCCGTGATTGAGCCTATTGGGGCGTCGCGCTCGTAGGACTCCAGTGAAGGCCCGTTGGAGAACCTGAAGTCATCTTAAACGCGCTGTGTACGGCCATCGGGGGAGTTTTAGTGGGGTAAAATCCCACATAACCCGGCGTCGCTCCCAAGGCTTCAGGTACCTTTAAATGTTTCCCCCTCATAAAAAAGTAAGGCATTTTAACTTAACGTTTGATTCATGAGGCTCAGTAATAAATAATAATAAATAACGCTTCACACTCATAGCCCCACAGTAGGATTTTCTCCTGTGTCGTGGGTGCCATGGACAACACACTGGCCACTTACCATTAAGTGATTTGCATAAACTTTGGTTACTTCTATAGTGAAATAAAAATTACCCAGTATTACAATAAACTAACGATTCAACAGACGTAAATAATAAAATGATTGTAACATGGTAATGTTAGCAGATCACATAATTTATACAATTCTGCTCTGTATCTACAACGTGAATGTTGAAATTGATTCATTTGCTTATAAAAATGCGAGAAAGCTATACACACAATTTCAATCACACACGGTGTTCATTCAATATTCTGAATCCTTGAAGCCAAAACACATCTTAAATTCTACAAGAATTGGGTGCGTTTATATAGATGTGGCCACTTATGGCTTAGTACGAGTAATATGAAACTGTTTTAGGCTCAAATTATCACTTCTGTCAGTGGTTAAGGTAGTAAGGATATATACCTACTCGTATTATGACAGAGAAATCCAAAAAATTTAAATTTCTAGTAAAGATTTTGCCTGCTTCATTATACATAGTAGGAAAATTATTATTGAACGTTTTATATAGGATTGATTATGTTGAATATAATGATAAAGTTTGCAGTTTTAGTCTAGGTTCAACCTCCGATGAGCTAGAAATTCTAATAACTACCTTGTTTGGTCCTGCCTATTCAATTTTTGTTATTGGTACCCATTGCACTTGTTCCACATATTTTTTCTATATGAGACATGATCGCGCTCGCTATAAACGGACCCTAAGAAATTTGAACGCTTCCCCACCTCCGCGATCCGTTGTAGAGATGAATAATCAATCGCTCTCGATTTAATCAAAGGAAAATCGGATTTGCGTGAATCTTCGGATTTCTTTTCAGACGCTTTCAATGAGGTATCGCCAGATATCCTCAATACGTTCTGTTGGTACTGAATTAGGTATTGAATAGGATATGGGATATGAATGGGATGAGACGGTAAACGTATGAGACAAAGGCGTTTAAGTGTGTATACCGAAGCTGTTGGTACTGAGATTGGCTTTGGTGATTGCTTTCCGAATTGATTGAGATAGGCCATAATGACGCTTATAGCCAAAGTAATAGTTAATCTGTTACCTACTATGCTGAAGGTAGTTAATGTTTGTCTGTTCCAAGCACCACAAATCATTTTCGATTCTCACTACGATTAATTATTGATTATTCGTGACTGTGATCTAATAGATAGCTGCATATGGTATCTATAGGATTATTCTAGGTCCATCGGAGGATTTCTAAGAATAAAATGAAACGCCTAAATGATATAAATGCCGTATATATCCTAAAGATTATGTTGGGATGCCTCATGTTACAGTCTGCTTGACTTTCTTAAAACAAAACCATTTCTAAAATTGCTATTATAAAACAGGTCATGCGGCAGATCACCCATACGATGGACCGATCAAATTAAAACATCTACAGGAGACCCTATACGCTATTGCACCAGGATCGCCACCAATAGGGATAAATGGCGAGATGTCGTGAGGCAAGCAACATCAGCCCCTACATTCATGACTACATGATGACCACAACCGCTCTACCAGGAAGAAGATTATAAAAGAAGTATTACCTCTAAATCTTGCAAATTCAATTCGAATAGAGTCATTTGTTGATGACTGAAGAATACTCGTATGTACATACGTGCGAAAGACTTTCGGTAATTCTTATATAACATAGAATTACTTTCGTATCGATATCTCGACTTGAGAAGCATTATGTATTAATTTGTTTAACGAAGCGCCCGACTGAACAATTGATGCGGTTATTTGGGCGAGCGAGGATATTGGATCCGGTCCGCCATTTTGTTCGATTAGCCAGATTTATTAGTCTCTCTAACTTGTTTGTTGTATGAAAAATTGATCGGTTAATCCCAGTTTAGTTTTAAAGGGCAACTCGTTGGATAACATAATTTGTAAATGCTTCCAGTTTTTGTATATTTTGTTATAGTTGACACTGATTTAGATGACTTATAATTTAATTATTGTATGAATTACGGATTCTGAATTTCTGGTAGTGGGTAACTTTTCCAACTAACTGCGGAGGTTCTCGACATTACTTTACAATGTAGCTATGAAGATTGGCGAAAAACTTATGAGAATATTGGCTATCTACGTCGAATAATTCCAAGCTGCCTATGAGGCCCTCAAAAAGGTTTGATGATTGTTGTACAATAACAATTACACCCAAAACCTTAACAAAGGCTTTCCAAATTATAGAAACGTGAAGTAGGTACCTACTAACTTCAATAGTCACCTATCCAACTGCCGATCACGTCTGTCTTTAACTAGCTTAATTGGAAATTTATCGTCACCTTATTTTATTCACTAATTTTCGTTACATCAAAAATGACCCAATAGCTCGATGGCCAGTTCAAATATTGATAAAACAAATTATAAATTTCGGTGTGCTGTAGGTCAAGGTTGAAATCCGAAACTCTCTAGTTTTTGAAGTTATTATACAAATATTTGTACTTGCTTTCACTGTGAGACAAATATTGTGATACCTGGGAACATGCCCGAATTATTCACGATGCTCAGAAAACTTTACATTGCTATTTTTGTCGAACTGATACTTGTCTTGGATCATGGTACACTTGACCATTTTTACAGTATAACAGCAAACGATTATGTTCTGCTTCTGTATAATCCTATCCTATCCTTAATGACTATAAATGGGAATGTCAGTTTATTTGTTTGTTTGTATTTGTTTACGTTTTAACTACTCAACCGATCGTCATGTATTATACATTTGTAACACACTATCGCAGAAAAGGACATACGTTCTTTTTTCAAAACAGATACTACTCCTGTGGGATAGGAAAATAACGTTTATACCTACAACTTACCTACTTAAATACCATCAGAATTTTGATATTTATGAATTGCATTTTTATAATACCAAAAGCAATAAATCCTATTATAAATGCGAACGTGTTGGTACACATTAACACAAGCGATGTCGCGGGTAAAATATATAAGCTCATTAGCAAACTATTCATTAAACTCCTGGTATAGTTGGATCCATATAATATGCTACCTTCTACTGCGACGGTAATGTTAATGGAGCGTCTGTGTCACAAGGGTGACGACGGCGCTAAATGACCCGGAAAATGCATAAAGCATTCAGTTGCTAACATTTGTATGTTCTTATGTAAGAATATAATCTGCGACGTTAAAACTTGTTTAGATCCAACTAGTTAAAGTTAGCAATTTTGGAAGCGGTCGGAAGTTGGATGGGTGCCCGTCGGGGGCAACTTTTTTAAAAAGCTGCATTGTGAATCTTAAGTCGTTATTTTGGATTGATTTTGTTATTATTGGAAATCAGTCGTTAGTCGTAGAGGAGTTTTGAAAGATCGGCTCATTCAAACGAATAAAGCACAAAGGTAAGTATTAAAAGAAGTGGCGGATGTGGATATTGAATATAAATAATATTTTTCTATGAGCTTATTTCATAATCTAAAAAGTTTCCGTCGTGAAATATGAAAATAGTATTTGAGTTGACAATGTTTCGAGTATGGAAATAAGATGACCTCTCGTATATGAAGAATTCTGTAGTAGGTTGTAACAATTTAAATTCGTGGTAGTACAACATAATATACTGTTGTGTAGAATATATATTTACACGTCTATACGAATAAGCTTAAGAAAAGTTATCAGGGGAATCTACCGTGATATTTCCGTTAAGGAACCGTCATGAACAAGTTCACACCTCAAGACGTCCCTGAACAAGTTTGTCATCCAAATCCCGGAGTTGGAACTTCAATGCGACGTCTTTGAATGGAATGGAATGTCGTTGGATGGAATGTCTTTGAAGATGCATGGAAATGGAATTGATGGTCTTGTTTGTGAGTGAATTGGAATAGTTTGTGGATTTAGTTGTCCTGTCATTTTGATTATTGACTGTTTTTGAAGTTGTTTGATGTCATTTACTTGTAAGCGTCTCTATCGTATCTTTTTACACAAAAAAAGTAAACAACTGGAGGTACGAGGATTGAAAACATTAATTTAATCATTACATATACGGTTATCGGTGACTAAATAAAGTTTTCTATCCTTAAGTTCTTCTGAAGCGCGCATAGCTCTGCAGATTCCGTTGATCTTATCGATCTACAAAGTTAAGCAACGTCGGGCACGGTCAGTATGGATGGTTGACCGCTAGTGGCAAAAATTTCATGCGCGTTACCGTGCTTCAGAGGGCATGTTAAGCTGTCGGTCCCGGTTGTTATCATTGGATAGTAGTCATTAAACCTTGTCAGAGGCTTTTTGGGCGGTTTGAAAACATTCGACGCCAGTTGGCCACAAACCCGTCTCCCCCATCAACATGCATTGAAGCAGTGTGGTGGAATGCGCTCCAAGCCTTTCTCAGTTGTGGGAGAAGTCCTGAGCCCAGGAGTGGGACATAAAAGGGTTTCGGCAAGTCCTATTGTTACTCTTCTTCGTTGCCACTTATGAGGGCACAGGTGATCTCCTGATATAAGTCAACTGTTACTACTACTATTCAACGTAGTTGATTCTAATAACAAAGTTCAGCATCAATAATTCACTATCACGCACTGCCAACGTTTAAGACATTTGTTTGGATAAAAGCTAAAAGCAGCAACAGAAAACAAACCGAACTATGAGAAGACTAAGATCAAATGTCTCGTATATTGTACTTACATCAGACTTACTCTTACAAGTTTAACAATCGAAACTCAGGAGTTTGGAACTAGTGCAGTCGGAATCTCTTTGAAAATGGCTGATGCATTCACTTGTAATTGATTGCTTTCAAGCAAGTGCCACGAGATTTGAGGTTTGGTTCACTTAGTTTGGACTTTGAGACATCTAATTTTCAGTGTTTTCTTGAAATCTTCCCTAAGTTTTCAGATAAAAAATATCTAGGTTTATATTACTCTTAGTAATACACATTGTTAAACCACATCAAGATAATATCAGGAGTTAATTGGATTGCTATTAGTAATGTCTGTCCAAAGTCTGGTGTTAAGTTTGGAAACAAGACGTTAAACCTCTTGTAGCTATGAAGAGTTATCAATCAAAATGAAGTAGACATTGTCCTAAATTAAAACAATATACATACAAGACTCGTATATTCCTAAAATAACAACTGGGAAAGATTTAGTATATTGCAACTAATTCGAGATGCGAATTCCGGAGTTGGAAACTTGCAGTTGTGGCGTCTTTGAAGATATCTGATGCTGCACCCATCTGTAACTGATTGTCTAACTCTAGTTGAGGATTGTTTGAATTTCAGAGTAGTTCTAAATGCCTGTCACTGCAATTAATACGTTGAGATTGTTTTGTTTAAAGAGGATTATGTTTGCTCACCGTGAACTTATAAATGGATTAGTATTTTTCTCAAAGATTTACTATTAATTCATTATATTTTCTAGGAAGATATTAGTTGGTTATTGTAATTATGTGTTGTGTTGTGTCGGTGTCATATTTATATAACAACCAACCATCTTTAAAAGTGAATGTTGTAGAAGACGAACAAGGCACACCTATCCAGGAATAACCCTCCTTATTATAAATCTCCGTGCGTACTGACCACGTGGACCGATTACCCGAAAAGACAGCGAAAAATCGCTGGATTCAAAAGATATAGGACCGCATGAACTGGCGTCAATTAAGGAAGGACTATGTTTGTGGCTCTTATAAGGCCAAAGGATTAAGCTACTACAGTCAATTTATAACTGTGATTGTTATGTATTTTGTAATTGAAAACAGGAACTTAACATTTTTCTATATGTTAATAAATTCGTTATAAAAAGGTATTCCTAGTTCCAAGAAATCTTGTAAGGTATTTGTTTTTAATTTCCTTAATAGAACGCAGGTATGGCACAAAAACAACAATGTTTAATAAATTATATTACAAAAATACCAAAACATTTTGAGCCGGAATGTTTGTGCAAAGGAATAAAAATCTCACTTAATCAAAACACCGGAACAAAAGTACACTTGAGGAAAGTCCATTCATAAATATTATTAAACGGTAATCCGACGGCGCTGCCATCTAGCGGTAAACAGGTAAGAGTTCTCAAAAATGACAACCTGATTTATGAGCGTACGACGTTTAATTTAGCCAGCGGATATCTCTTATTCTTGTCTTGATTTATGAAGAGACTATATTAGCTTTGCCATTTTAAGGCTTCCGAAGTTACTCGTCCTAATCAATCTTGTACTTCATTTATTTTCATTTGAATGAATTAGAAACAGCGTCGTGGCTCTGACGGCCATGACCAAAATACGTCTTATAATTTGTAATGTTAGTAAATTTAGTACATAGTTAAGTTTTTGGTGATTCGGATTCAACACGATCTGGTTTGATTAAGTTCAAATAAATAAATGCCGTGTGGTAAAGAGTATAGAGGCTTGTGATTTTTTAGCTTTCAAATATCGGAGGGCATATTAAGTCGTTAGTCATAGAAGATTGAACAAAATTTAATTAGAAAACCTTATGAGAGACTCGAAAATCTATTTATGGGCCACTAGTTGTTAGCCTATGTCTAATGTGAATCAGTTTCAGTGAAAGTGTGTAAATGCGCCCGATTTTCATATAAGCCGACGGACTTAGTCCATCGGCATCTATGATTGACTTTAGTAAAATCTTTTATCGACGATCCGCCTGGCGGAGCGGTTACCATATCGGTCTGATGCAGTGGGTCCCGGGTTCGATTCCCGGCCGATTCGATTATCTAAATGATGAATTTAGATTTCTTTTGTGGGTCTGGGTGTTTATGTATTCTTCTTTGTATCCTACGTGGATTTTTGGAGAAAATCCTACGTGGGGCTGTGAGTGTAGAAAGCGTCTTTATTATTTGACGTTACTTCATTTGCGGTGACCACTTAGAATTTGATGAACTGAATATCTGTTTGCTACTCCAATAAGGTATATTTGCTTTGTATACTAAGTAAATTAATCCCGTAATAACAGCTTATGCATTGAATTGTAATTTCACGATTGACTACCCAAACTACGATTAATAGCTATGAGCTTAAGTGTTTGCAATTAATATGGAGGAGGGAGGGGGCAATTATAACGTGTTATTAGCAAAATACAGTATTAACTGATATTGAATATTATTATTATTGAAGTATAGTGGAGGTATAGCAACGAAGATTAGGTTAAAATTTGAAAATGAATATTGAAGTTAGGTTGAAGAATATGGACATTCTCGTTATCAACAATACATTGCTTAAAATAAACCAGCCTTCAATTTTAATCGTCGTATTTTTTCTTTTTGTTGTCCAGGGGGGATACCTTCAAAAAGTTACCCGACGGCTCGGCAGCGATGCCGGGTTATGTGGGATTTTTACCGCCCAACCAAACCTAACCTAACCGGTGGCCGTCTTCAGCGCTATGTGGAGTAGTCCGAGAACTAATTTTATTACATCTCACAAAAGAAGCGTTCCAACTTAGTTCTCAGGATGTTCAATCCTCAAGCATTTAGATCCACTGTTGGACAACATTTGTAATGGGAGTTTTGAGATCATTAAAACTTATTTATTAAATGACTAATCTAATAAAGCATCCGTTAGAATGAGTTTCCTCAAAAAAACTTTATACGGTAATTACATTAAAATATTGCTTTTCATTATAATAACTTGAAAGAGAATTATTTAATGGGGGTGTAATGAGCGCGGATCCTTAGGCGAAAGTTAATTGGTCTTTACTTTTTATGTTCCAAAAAGATTTTTTGTACCTTAGTACTTGTATGTTCTTCAAAGTAACCGATTTATTTATTAAGAAGATTTATAAAAATATGTTTGAAGTTATAATTTCGTTTGTTAGAGAAACTTCGTATTTAAAATTGTAAAAAATACATAAATAATGTTCTCGGTTGTGATTTTCATTTTCCTGCTGATTGACAAGTAGCAGCGTTCTTCCTGTAAAGTTTTTGTGACATCATTATGTGCCATTGCCCATCTTCACACAGGTTCCTATCAGATTAAGAAGGGCTTAAGTGATATTTAAGGGCCACGTAACAAATGCCAACTTCTAAACGTTTTCTTAAATATGTATACGTATCAATAGAAATTAGTAGTCACAGTATGTTCTTTATTATATGATCGAAGTAGCAAACGAGCATACAGTCCATCTGATGGTAAGTACCAACTGCCGCACATGGACATCTGTAATCAACTCCAGATAAGATCGAGGTCCTACCTGAGATCGACCACAGATGTGTTGCTACCCCTGAGGACAGAGTTAGAACGCCTCGGATAAGTACCTCCCTTACCACACCCTTCAGACCAGAACACAGCAGCGCTACACTGCTGTTATAAGGCAGAAATAGAAAATTACTATTGCTTATTGAGTTGAATACAAAAACATCACATATAGAGCCTATTGTAGTAACACAATAGGCATTACGTCAAAGTGAAATAAAAAACTCCTATTCGTCATTTTACTTAACCCTATCCCAAATGGAGCAAGACCAACAAAGGCTGATTAACCCAAACGCTAATCCGGGACTAATTTGAAAGGGTTACCTAGCCACAGTTTCCATTGAAATCTTGCTCTAAACAGTTCCTAGACCCGCGAAACGGGGACAATGGCGCGCTTTTTGCCCGTTCTATTGTTGAACGTCCATTATTGCTTCCATTGTGGTGGAACCGACAAAGCTGCGATTACAGCCAATAATTATATTTGCAGTCTCTTGACCGACGCGGACAAAAGGAATTGTGTGTATATGAATCGATGAACTGTTTTCGGATCTTGTTTTATGATGGTATTCTTCGTGTGCTTCAATACCAATAACTGCAATGAAGCGTTGTTTACTATACATTGGTATATGTGAAAGAGAGTGGGTTAGATGGAACAAGTAACGCGCTCATACGAATAGTAAATAATAGGTCCGAAATAAGTCCGTGATAAACGAAGTCGATCATTCATGACATAAAAATTTTGAGGTCTAAGTTGTAGTCCCAAGAACATTATTATAATTATATACCACGTACATATGTGGTAGTTTTCTAGCAATCAAAACATAACTCTCATGACAATTTAGTTTCAATAATGATTAGCGAAGTTAATTAACTGATTAGCTGCAATCCAGTATGTTGAATTAGCTATTGGATATCGATATCTTGAAGATTGTTTGAGCGTAAAGTTTGATCAATCTAATGGTCAAAACCTTGTAATTCATCGCTTACAAAAAGTTATTACACTATCTATTACATGGCTGTGTTCTGGTTTGAGAGGGTGACATACCTATTGAATGCGGCTTTAGTGGCTGAATCGGTGGTAGGCCGCAGGTAGGACTGTGATCTGGGGTTGATTGCAGATGTCCATGGGCGGCAGTGACCTCTTACCATCAGGTGGGCTGAATGTTCGTTTGCTACTTCCATTATATAAAAAAATACTTATTATTATATTAGCTAACCATGTGTGTAATGAAAAAAATATTACGTTTGTTTTTCTTTATTTTACTTTGGATATTTCACGTTATTGTAAATGTTGATAAATTTGAATTAACTTATTGTTCAAAAGTGAAATGATTTAAACAGAGGTACGTCGTTTTTACTAACAAGTTATGTATATTTATAGTTAGCTTATAATCATATAAATAATAGATATGTACTCGTATGTATTTAATGCTTTAATAATCATCACATAATGCAACTACGGACATTGTTTTGTTGCTAACAACTGTATTAAATCAGATATTTTGTAGCTAATTTATTTCACCACAACCACACGTTGATTTGGCCAATTCATTATTTCGTCATTATTGGTAAACAGCAATTAATACAGTAGGATTTAGAATGATGCATTGTTCACGTAATAATTGTGTTATACATAAAATATGATTTATACTTTACTTGTGAGTAATTTTATTGTTACATAGAGTAGCTTTACAAATACAACGGCTGATATATTTTGAACCCGTCAAAAGTCGTTAAATTTTAATTTATTCCTATTTCTGCCTTATAACAACAGTGTTAAGCGCTGCTGTGTTGTGGCTTGAAGGGTGTGGTCAGGGAGACAGACTTATCCGAGGCGTTCCATCTCAGTCCTCAGGGGTAGCAACGCATCT